>JAHPZR010037578.1:0-38251 GCA_019787425.1 Platygyra sinensis
AGAAATGCCTTAAATATTGGGGAGGTCTGGAACCCAGTATGTTGCTATGGTAACAAAAATGTTAAGCTCAAATTGAGGAGCACAGTTAGTGGAAACTTACTACACAGAATCAAACATTTCTGATACAAATTGGCTGAGATATCTTTTCTTATCATATTTGATCAAAATTTGGTTGAGTATATGACATCATCACTTGACTAATTTGCATATTTTAAAATTGGAACGAAAAAATTATTTGAAAATAGTAAACAGCATTTTTCTTCCATACAGGCAACTTGTTTATGTTTTAAAATGGCTTCAATAGAAAAGATTCGATTTTCGTCATAGTGGCACTTTAAGGAAGGTACAATATTTTCATGCCCGCGAACAAAACTAAGATAAAAGCAAATCTTACCGATTTTCGTTTGTTCTTAGAGTCGCTTGCCTTGTCTGATGTCGCCCATAAGCCAGCGACTGAAACATGCAATACAAGAAATAAAGTCATTGAAGCTAAAACAAAATATGTTATAACAAACTCTACAGTCGAGAGACAAAAACACCGTATTTCGAAAATTTCTGTGAAGAACTAACTTTATTTAAATTGACTTGCTGACATTTTTTGGTTTAGCACTAATAAGCTGTTGTAGTTGTTCTCGTTATTATTGTTGTTAAAAACTCGCGAGTACTCAGAGAGCATTGCCCTGTGTCGTAACTAAACCATCCCTTTTTTTCAAGAGAAAATTCTCGGCTGACGTTTCAAGGTCGGGCCGGGCTATTTCAGCCTGCATGGCCCTAGTTATCGTAGAGGTAAAATTGTTTGGACGTTGATAAAATTTGGATCGTACAACTAATGCTCTAATTGATTGTCTTGGGTTTTGCACGAGGCCATGCACGCGAACACGCTTGTGGCGTATTAGTACATTATGTTGGCTTTTTTCATACCATGAATGAAACAAATAGAAAATGAATGCAAGGATACTCTAGCAAGATAGAGAACTCGAACGTAAGGTGAAAGTTGCAAAACGTGCCCATCCTCCCTTATTTACTCTTCGTGTTATACGCGCGCGTCATTCCTAAGAGAATCAACTGCTTCGGCCTGGATACACTAAGAAGTTCCACAACTGACCTGAATCTGCTGAGCTCTTTTTTCCCGTGGAAGACTTTTCCTTTTGTTTAGACTTGGATCTCGACAGTGAAGAAACAACAATTTCATCTTCCTCGTCGTCGTCGTCGTCGTCGTCATCATCATCATCACTGTCGTTGAACTGTGACAGAGTTCTCCGGGGGGACTTCTTGCCACTGGATTCTTTTGAGGAGAAAAAGTTGTCCAGGCTGCTAGCTATCGATCCACGTTGAGAGGACACTGGTACTAGAGGAAGATAAAGATTAAGAAAGCGAAAGATAGACGTTTACACGGAATTTCAGTGAAACGGGGAGTATCGCCATTTCTCTAAAACGTTCTTGATTGAGTTACGGCCAATCAAAATCCAAGTTAGTCTGCATGGTGAAAATTCAAATATTGCCGCGGTGATAAACAGCACACGAAAAATCGAGTGTAAAAAAGTAACTAGAGACTGAAAATTCTTTGGATAGAAGTCTACTGCAATCTCGTTAAACACAATCCGTTCGTTCATTATGATTGAATGGAAGTAAACAGTCTATATAACCGGCCTGTTACACCACAGTTCAATTGCCATTTATTGCCTACTTTCCCTTTTAGTGTTCTACTCCAATTTGCCTGAAATTTTTGCTGAAGAACACATTATCAGTTGAGGTTGCCGATTCATGTGGCAATTAGTATATATTATTGTTGCAATTCTTACATGTGCTTGCAGGCGATTTCCGAGTGAGACCAGGGCGAGCTGCTTTTTTCTCGTCACCAGTAGCTGTCTTCTTTTTTCCAGTCACGACTACATCATCTTCACTGTCTTCTTCAGAGTCCGCAGTCAAACTGGTCCTTCTCGAACTCAGCGTTCTGGAATTCTCTTTTTCTTTATTACCACCGCCACCACCACCACCACTGCGATCTGAACCTGATCTCTTACCGCTCAGAGGTCTCTTAGATCGCGACAGCCCTGGTCTCTGAACATTTTCGTCCTTACTGGACTCAGAATCTCCATGATCTCGAGTAGAAGCGAGATGACCGGTCGTTCGTGATAAACCAGGTCTACTTTCAACAGCGGCCACTCGGCTTTCTTCCCTCGGACTGGTTGAAGAAGGGGTAAGCGCTCGGCTTGACCGTGCGAGAGAAGGTCGCTGTTGACTCACGCCCGTGTCTAGTGATCTCCTAGGGCGGGAAACTATCGCATTGTCGTCGTCATCATCGTCGCCGCTATCCACGATCTCGAACGTTTTCTTCTTCGGTCCCTCCCCGGTTTCTTTCGGTGCGAAAACATTTAATTGCCCAGCAGACCTCTTTTGAGGCGATCCTGATCTATTGGGGCTCGTTACTCGAGCATCTTCCTCCTCGCTCTGTTCAGCGATATTTGAGAACCTTGGTGCGGTAATCAAACCCCGTCGAGGGCCTTCAAGAAGAAAAACAAATATTACCCAAGGGGACATAAAAATTAGGTAATTGAACAACTCACGCCAGGTACAGTTTTGTTACAAAAGTATTTTAAAAACAATTTTCAGAACTCCCTTAGAACTAACAACATTGGCAGTTAGGCAGGCTAGCAGAAATGATTTATCCAACGAGGAAGCGTTTTTCAATGTCACAGATGCCAATGACAACAAATCAGTCGTGTACTTATTAAGAACAGCCAGCAGGCCTCAGTACAGACATTCTATCCTTACTACATCAGCACACTGTTTAAAGCGGAAGCACAGTCAGGGTATTTTGAGTTATTTGTACCATCGACAAAATTCCCTTCAAACTGAAGGAAACCTGAAAATAATGCTTTAAAGAGATAGAAAAACACCAAGAAATGATAATAAACCATAAAGGAACAAGGATGGTTAAAGATGGAAAAGATTGACATGGATTACAAACAACGAAAATGAAACATTTAGGCTTAACTTTCCAAACGTTTAACCGTGACTGTGCTTCTTTAAACAAACAGGTAACAAGAGTACAGAAAATAATCTACAAAGTGACACTAGTTCATTGCCTTGACGTTTTTGTACTTCACTTGCAGGATTTATGTCAACTGAAACAAAATGCTTCAGTCGAGTGCAGCGTGTTAAAATTACAAAAATAATAACACCTCTGACTGTAAGCCATCATCACTGACTATCCAGATGAAATACTAACCAACCTGATCCCAAAGGTTTTCTTTGTTTTACCATATTCTTCAAAATTCAAGCGTAATTGTATAGTCAGCTCAAAATCCCATACGCGCGCGATAATTTGGATAAGAGTCTTAATTAACAAGTAATAAGGGCAGTCTGTGCGCAATGAGTAAATATAAAAAGGATTTCATGCTTTCAAATTTGGAAATAAGTGAAAGAAAAATTCGGAAAATTTCCAAAATTGAATCTGAAAATTTTAAAGGAAGGGTTTCACACTTCGGCGCATGTCTCTAACCAAAATACTTTTGTTCGCTTCTTATCAATGTAATCGCTTTAACAACGCCACTCAGGTGTAGATCAGTAATCACATAATGTAGCTAGCCGTGGCAGAATGGCGGATGACCAAAATTCAGTGGATTTTACCGACGCTGACGACCGTTGAACTTAGGGTTGACCCGTATTCTACAGTTTATGATTTTACGGCCATTTGCGTGCGAAAATAGGTAACTTGCTTAAAATTGGTTCAAAAAACAATGAAAAACTGAGCCTGTGTCAAAAAACATGCATAGGCGAACAAATAATACGGACACGCGCTGAACCGTGAAACGCTCCCTTTAAATTCATTCAGTTGAAACTTGGACTGACATTTTAGTCATGTTACCTGTTAATTGTACACCCAGTGTATTGTAAACGAAACTATGTCTACTATGAGGTGTGTGCCCATATATATCAAGTGTAAATAAGTGCAAGAGTGAGTAATTAGACTAAGCGTCGTTAACAGATCAGTAAGGTGATTTGATAATGATGTTCAAGTGTTACTGATTCTTGTTTGAAAGCCAATTCCAGGTAAGTTAGGTTAAGAGAAGCTCAGGTTAGCAGCATCGTCAATGCGGTCATTGATATCGATTGTGGAGACAGAAGTACTGCCAGTATTGAGTGGTGAAGCATGCCATCAGTTGGTTAATGATCAAGGTTAACTGTCAGTAGTCAGGCAAATCAGCGATAGATCTTCATGCAGCAATCTTCACTGAACAAACATACCCGCGTCGTCCGCATTTCTTTTTTCTCCATCATCGTCGTTTTTCTTTGCTGAATCCTTGCCAGTTTTTTTCTTGCCGCGTGCTTTTTTCGTGCTTTTTTGCTTATCCTTTTCACTAACGCCTGAAGTCCTTTGGCTTCTCTCTACTGACTTATCTGCATTGGACTGTGGAGCGTTTTCGTTCTTTTGATTTTTGTTTTACTTCTACCTGACCGGCCAAACACCACGGCGTCATCGTCTGAGTCAGATTCTGACAGGCCATGTGCAAGTGCTGACGTAACGAGTGCTTGATCACGTGCAAGTGCCTTATCATGTGTCTTATCACGTGCAAGTTCTGCTGGTGCAAGTGCTTTATCATGTGCAAGTGATTGTCGATTGGACGGCGAATCACGTGTTAGTGGCGAGTAACGTGCGCCCGTGGCCACTTGATTGGCTGAAGGTGCTAGGACATTGTGACCAGCAGAATCCTGTGGGTCTTTCACAGCAAAACAACATGACAAAAATACCAGTTACTGTTGCGTGACACATCAATAATAGCATGCGTGATACTCTAAGGTTGCGTTAAGACCAATCAGTTTAAAAACTTTTGAATTCGACTTGGTGTGGTCGAAGCAGTGCAGATGTTGGTTAGCAATTTTGGCGTGGGTATAATCTATTGTTTCTTGAATATTTTGTTTTACGCCATTAGTAATCGGAACAACGAGAAAAAGGATTAATACAATCCCTTAGATATAGATGTATAAACATAACACAACAAGCTTTGGCTCTGGATACAGAAACCCAAGTACTGAATTTAAACACTAGTAATTATTATACCCTATAGCTATCAACTTCGCATGTAGCCGTATATTTACTTTACACCTTTCAAGTTTGCTTTACCCTTGTACTTGATTAGCATTTAATGCATGTGTGTACCTATTTAGCAGCTGTTTTAAAATCACTATTTGCTCGGTAAATATGATTGTAAATAGTACAGAGCCGCCTAGATTAGTTCTGCTATAAGCGGGCTTTGTAAACCTTTAAATTGTAAAATTCAAATAAATGGTTCAAATGGCGAATTAAATCGTTATCTCGTATGATCACCAGTTCCCACTTTTTATCCTATTAGCCAAGTTCTTACCCGTCGAACTAGATCTTCTCAAACCTGTTATAGCAGGTTCTGGATGCCGTTTACTGCTGGATGGTTTAGTTACCACACCCTCATCGGAATCGGGTTCAGAGTCCTGAAGGTTGCGGCTAGAACTGAAAAAAAACCAGAATTTTCTTCAACGCACTGTTTGGGTGAAGTTTTTTTTTCTTTTTTTTTTTTGAAAAAAAAAAACTGTGTATATTGCTTTGCCTAACGCTTAACACATTTTACACTGGATTTCAGAGGTTTCTTAGGAGAAGAGATAAAATTAAACAGAAATTACACTTTATTTCTTCGTTCTCGGAATTCCATTTTAAAAGTTGAAAGCCGAAGTGAATTCTGACATTTAAATGTCAACTTGGCTAGGCTGACTCATGTTGTTTGGAACTTCCTTTGAAGAGAATATATTTCTTTTAGTGAATCCACCTGGACTGAACTATTTCATAAATTTAATCAATTTCTATACACATCTCCCCGATTGACACCAGGAACTTGTTGCATAGTTTGCAGAAATTTCTATCGAATTTTAATGTAGATATTACGGTGTCCAGTCGCTGACATCACGGACAGACACTTCCCAATGTCAATCAAAGTTGTGCATGCGCATTAACCAGTACAGCCTCCTGAAGAGTTTACCTTCCTCTAGTCCTGGTATCACGTGACTCTTTCACCTCTTCAGGGACCCCAGGTGTCGTTTTCTTGCCGAGTGCGCTCTCATCGCTGATTGGATGGTAACCACTGCGTCGTCACGGTCTGTGAATTCCAGTTCTTCATCCAACTGTTTAATATGCTTGTTACGGACCGCATGACCGCGCAAAGCTGCCTGGATCTCTTCTATTGCCTACAACGTGACAAATTTCAATAAGAAGTTAGAAGATCGTTTTCATATCCCAAGCTTAATATTTTGGGTGAAGAAAAAAACAAGGCAGTCATCTTCTTTCGGAAATTAAGGTGGTCTTAAACCCCCAAAATGATTTTTTTTTGGGAAAGCATTATATTTCAGGTTATAAGACCAGGGGCCCGTTTCTCGAAAGACACGGTAACTTAGCGGGCCCGAAATCGTCTTTTGAAATCAAAGTCTCAAGAAAAGCAGAGTGTGTTCTGGCCTCTAATGAAGTCCATTTTGTTGCTTTAGCTGATAACTTTACTGTACAATGTTCAAACCTTTTAAAACTCCCATCTGAAATGGAAAACAAAACAGCTTAACGGGTCCGGTAATTACCGGGAGCTTCGAGAAACGGGCCCCAGGGCCAGAGCGGAGCAAGGCTCTGTGAGAGTTACCCAAGAACTCAATCACTTCAGTCAGCGGCAGGGCTAGAACCAGGACCGCTCGATCCGCAGTCAAGTGCGCTAACATATTCTTTAAAAAGCACTAAAAATAAAAGAAGAACCGTCACCTTTTCTTTATCTTCTTCCTCCCTCTGTTTGATCTGTAATAAAATGAGAACACGTAAGTTCCGCAAAATATGCTACAAGAAACCGTGTACCTTACAGCATCCATTGCTCTAAAATTTTACCAGCATTTCTAGTTCACTTATTTTTAAACTTATTTACGTGCACAGAATCAAATGAACACAAAGAGCCCTGAAACAGCAATGAGTTAAGGTGGCCGAACACAGTTTTCGCGCGTGCTTTGGCTGATGCAATATTTAGCACTTGCACAAGGATTTCAAAGAACAAACACGCCGTCAGTAGAGCAATCATTTTATTTACTCAACACCCGCACTATCTGTGTTATTTTTCTCTATAATTGAACGCAGTGTATTGATGGCTTTAGTCTTTTATTACAAAGATATGTTAGAAAAGGTAACGATGCGAAGAACCCAGTAATTTTCAGCTTTTGTTTGTTACCGAAAGAACCCAGTTAAATGCAACGCATGCGCAGTTGCCTGAAAAATTGAGACCGATTGCTTTAGCAGAAACATGCCGATTTCTAACGATCCAGTCGTTAGAATTTCAAGAAATTTGGCAGAAAAATAGATCAAAGACCACGTGAATGATCTATCAAAAAAATTGGAATTTTGACATAGGGAATAATACAGAAAACGATTAACGGCGAATTACGAAATCGCCTATGTCAAAATTTTATTAGAACCGTGTTGACAGAAGGGATTTAATGTCAATTTTCAGTGTGCAAAATATGAAAACAATCTAACGACTGGATTTTTTTTAAATAAACAAAAACCATTATTTAAGCCTTGTTTTTAACCAGCCCCGTTGCCATGGCAACAGCACACACTCTAGTCAAAATGCGAGAATAAATATTTCTGTGGTTAACCTTGACTCTTGCAAAAAATGGGCGCCAAAGCACAAATAGTTTAAAAGTTATGGTGAATTAGGCATAGGCACTTGAAAACTGTGTTCGGCCACCTTAAACATGATTTGTCTTCATGAAATTACCACAATCATTTGTGGAAGCTTATATAACTTTCAAAAAAATAATCGAGTTAAGTAGCATCTATATATCACTGATGAAATCAAGTCAGATTGTAGTTAGCCATTGTATTGCATTATAATTACACGTTACTCCCCTTGGAAGTGACTTCACATGACTGGTGCTGGCCTTTTTCGTAGTCGTCGTGGAATCAGCCGAAGATGTTTCGCTTTTCGTTCTCCAGTCGAAAAACAGCGCGAACACCGCCTACTTCAAGTTGTCCATGGATCACGAGGACTACCTTGTTACCACCTCCATGAACAAAACCTTGGCTTTAGATACACGACATTCAGTGACGAGTCTAAGGCCTCGTCCACACTACGCCGGAGGAATTTGTAAACGCAGCTTTATTTCCACGGTTAGGTCTACCGTCCCACACTAATCCGCCACGAAAACAGAGCTTTTCGAAAACGCTCTTCAGACGGGAGAAATTTGAATACGCAGCCAGTTTATTTCTCCAGTTAGGCTTTTAGGCTTTCCATCCACACTAATCCGTCACGAAAACGGAGCTTCCTGAAAATGCTCTTCAAACCAGAGGAATTTGAACACACCAGCTCTTCGCTTTTGTGTGGAAGGAACACATTTTATTTGAAAACGGAGCGTTTCGTAAACAATGACGTCACGATAATCACGTGATTTCCCTGACGGAGTTAACCTCAAACACAAATTCAAAGTGACAGGTGAAGTGACGTTTATAAGATAACTTGGCCGAACTTTCTACTGCGGCTTTATTTCGTCGAAAAGCTTGCGCTGTTTGTCTACTTCTTTAATTCCCTTACCCTGCCTCTGTGTGTCCGCCAGTTTTTCTGCAGCGTGGAAGCAGCTTGATTCTCTCTGTCCTGTCTCTGTCTCTCCTGTTCTTCTATTTGCTGCTTTTTCCTGCCTTGGTAACCTCGCCACTGCCGCTGGAGAGCCTTGGCTGCTCGCTGTTGTTGGAAGTCATTTAGCATTCGATCCAGGTTTTCATCGTGATCATCCTGGACTGGAACGTCCTTGAGAGAGGGCTTTCTTGTTGGGCTATAAACCACAGAAAAAAATCTACATGTAGTTCTGTTTTTTTTATCCACTGATGTCAAGTAGTATCGACGATCTTAGTGTATAATGGGCCCTTTGCAGTTTACGATCACATGGTACAAAAACGCCATGCTGGAGAGCAAACCGCCCACTGGGACCTCCAAAACAAAAGAATATTTAGTTAAGTTGCTTTGTTTTGGAGGTCCCAGTGGGCAGCTTGCTCTCCAGCATGGCGGTTTTTGTACCATGTGATCGTAAACTGCAAAGGGCCCATTTGCTCATTAGCACAAGCAAAAATTCTAAGTGCGAAACCTTTCTTATGAAAATGACTTTGATTTGCATGAAAATGAAAATGCATGCAGAACTCGTTTTCATATGAGAGGTTTCGCACTTAGACTCGCTTTGAAACAGAGACACGAGAGAGCTCGGAAATGGCCTATTTTGGATATTGAAAGGCGTGGCACGTTTCACTGTCCCAAGCTGTTTGAACTCGATCGATTTAATACTTGTTTGAGGGACTACGGTTAAAAACTCAAATTTAAAAAAAGAATGCACGGGTAGCATGTGTACATCCGCCCCTTCGCCTCCAAAAAATCGGGGAGAGAGACTTAAGAGAAGAGGCATCAGCTCTTTCCACCAAGAAATTTTGTAGGTTTTGAAAGTTAATATTTCCCTTTAAATATTACAGCCAAAGTGCTAAAAATCTCACATTTACTAGTGCAACAACTTTTTAAAATCTTTGGGGTCAATTCGTATCTTGCATGTTGCCTTCTCTTTGCAAAGTCTTATTGTAATAAGGCAAAATACAACAATGACATCATTACGATTTCCCTTGAAACAAAAGAAATGACCTTGGGAGAACTAGAAAGTTTTATACCTTGTTATACTTGCAGATGATCTCCTTCTTTCTCCAGCAGCACCGTTTCGTCTCTCAATCTATCCAGCTCCTCTTGAGTTGACTTCAACTGCAACCTGAAAAAGACGGAAAGTTAATAGTGCTCTCCATCGCTGACAAAATTTTCCAAACCCAAGGCTACGTAAATGGTAAACACATTCGAAGTTACCGCAGACAAAACTGTCAGCTTCGTCAATTAATCTTTCAATTTCCTTAGAAATCACACGCATTTCAATGAATGGATTCGGATTCGCTCTCTTTGCCACTATGATCATTCTATCGCGCGCGCCTTTGTTCCAATAATCGGCCACATCTCCCTTACCAGGAGCCATTAACAGCATCTCCCAAAATAAGCCAATGCAATGCACCTTTACAGACCAGTCTATTTTTAGATATTTTTCCCGCGAAATAGGCCAGTTCCAGTCTACATGTGAGCACGCTTCGGTGAGGATAGATAAAACAATGCGGCTTATGTCGACATGTCGACATTAGTCCGTGCTTGTGATTGCAGTTGGTCACTGAGGTGGGGATCTGAATTCGACGTAATTTCAAACTACAAATAGATCGGTCTGTGAAAACGCCGTGACAGGAATATGGGTTAGTTTCAGGCTCCTGGTGATGGGCTTCTGACCTTAGCTGGTTTTCATGCGGGTACTTTTTCCTGATTGAATTAGAATTCGAAGTTTTGGTTTTGCGGAGGGAAACCAGTGAACCCGGAGAAAAAAATAAATCAAATAAATAAAATAAATGGGAATTTGCA
Organism: Platygyra sinensis; assembly: GCA_019787425.1. Taxonomy (NCBI): domain Eukaryota; kingdom Metazoa; phylum Cnidaria; class Anthozoa; order Scleractinia; family Merulinidae; genus Platygyra; species Platygyra sinensis. Next base: position 10,482 of record JAHPZR010037578.1, read on the forward strand.
GTGGCATTTCCACGAAGTGGTTCTTCATTCCACTGTTTCCAGATCGAATTAGAAACGCCGTGACAGGAATATGGGGTAGTTGCAGGCTCCTGGTGATGGGATCATTGGTGCAAGACGAGAACCAACAACCAACTCAACACACATATGGCACTGGGCTAAAATCATACCCGGGCAACATCGGTGGGAGTGAGCGCTCTCATCACTGCGCCATCCTGCTCCCCAAAGGATAAGAGCGCGCCTTCCCAGTCCCAACCCCGCGATTAGCTAAACTACACGTACAGTGACTGAAGCCTGCTAAGCATCATCACAAGTGATTATATCGGCGACCATTTATTTACCAACAGCCTCTCCTGTTTCTTTCCCCAATTTAGAGTCTCTCCGTGTTCTTGTCTCTCACCCTTTCTCACCCATCTCACTTCCATTCTCAAGCTTAATCATTTCACAAGACTCGTGCGCAGGGACATCACTTACTCGCGAGCCAAGAATAAAAACTTTACCTGAGATCGTCCGCGACTGATCTGTAATGCGCACGATCTTCTTTCAGTCGTTCAATAACCTCCCGCTGTTTTTCTCTTTCTTCTAAAAGTTCTATTTCTCTTCCTTGTAGTTGAGCTAGTTTCTGAGATGTGGTTCCTTTCAGCTCCAGTCTCTCTGGAACTAAACACAACAGCAGTGACTTGTATATTTTCAGACTAGCCCTGAGATTATGTTGGTTCCCTTATCCACCACGGCATGAAACATAATTTTATTATTTCTAATTACATGTAATACCTTGCGAAATGAGCTTCGAGATGCTTTTTCTTCTAACTTCCATGTCATCTTCTTTATCCTCTTTGAACGATTCCTTCCTTGCCAATGATTCCCGCTTTCCATCCGACTCTTGCACTCGCTGAAATCAAGATACGTATCAAGAGAAAAACTCGAGCTTACCGAAAACAGCTGGAAAGATCTTTCCACAGGCTTTTTCTTTCTCTTGTTTGTTTGACTGCTCTCCGTCCGTCTGTATTTTTTGCCACATAAGTTCATTATATGATTTGTCAATGTAACTCACTTGATATTCTATCACTGTCACAGACACATTAACTCACAATTATTTTTATTATTATTATTATTATTATTATTATTATTATTATTATTATTATTATTATTATTATTATTATTATTATTATTATTATTATTAAATCTTATAACCTCTTTGCTAGGTTGTCGCAGCATCGCATCAGTATCGTGGCAAAACATAAGTTCAAATCTCACCGAGTCTTGACTTTTTTCAGGCTACTTTGTAATTGCTTAAATTGTAAATATAAATACGAGGTGAAATCCTTCCATTTACGTTAACTTTATTATCCGGAGTTCATATATACGGTTTACTGAAAAACTTCAATAGACTACGAATAAAAAACCGCATAGTTCTGGTTCCGGTGACGTTTCCAAGTTGCTAACATCGTTGTGAAAAATTTAAAAAATTCACTCTTCTGAATGAGAGTTTCACCCACTGATTTACGCGGTAACTACATTCTGACACTCCCTGTACCTAAAACTACTTCTTACGGCCTTCGGTCTTTTCGTATCATGCCGTTAAACAGTGGAATTCACTGCCGGACAATGTTCGAACTTTGAACCTTAATGACATTAAAAAATCATTAGCTACCCTTAACTTAATGTAAATTTATAGCATTTTGTAAATTTAATTTTAATATCGCGTTTCAAAATATTCAGTAAATAGATGTATTTCATTTTAGCTTTTAATTGTAAATATTTCACAGAATTGTATTTTATAATGTTATTGTCTATTTTTTGTTGTCATATTTTGCTATTTGTTAGTTTTCTCTCGGAGAAATTAGCTATAAAAGCTACTCTTAAATTCGAGATAAAATAAAGTTTATGTATGTATGTATGTATGTATGTATGTATGTATGTATGTATGTATGTATGTATGTATGTATGTATGTATGTATGTATGTATGTATTTACATTCTGTATGATAACGTATTTTTGTAATTTTTCCCCCTTTTCCGGTTAGTTTCACAATGGTACATTTAGTTCAAGTCAACTTCTTCTTATAAAATTGTGATGCGGACTAAGAAATGCGTCCTGAATTTTTAACTTGTTACTTACTTCCTCTAGTTCACGAATCTTGGCCAGAAGTTGTCCTCGGTTCATATCTGCATAGTCAGCTGATGAAAGTGCGTCAAACAACACAAACAAACAAACAATCAGAATCGATAACTTCTTAAGATACAACAGAGAAAACTGTGAACATTTGGCAGAAGTGATTTGTAAGCTATTTCAACATATTTTTTGGGAGAAAAATAGCAGTTGGCAAAATAATGCGTTCCCGTATACGAATTAAGAGCCTGTCTTCCCATGCTGGTCACGCGCACCACTACCCCATCCCCATGGAATTTTTTCTCTCGCCATAAACTTTACTTAACCGACAGGTGAGAAACTCGCCGTTCGTACGGGAACGCGTGCCGTGATGCAGGCAAAAACAGGAGCACATGGATGAACTGCAGCGATTTATGAACACGTCAAGACAAAAATAATACTGAGTTGAGATAGATCTATGCGCGTCATCTTGATCCACACAAAATTCCCTGACCTAACCAAACAAATGAATGGAAATTAGCGAAGAAAAACACACCTTTAAGGGGAATTTTCTTGTTTCCACTTGCCCCGTTTTCTATGGCTGTCAAGAGGTCTTTCTTGAGGCTGCGATTTTCAGCTTTCAAGTGGTCATTTTCCTCTAGAGAAAAAACGAAATAATTACCGTGATGACAAGAAATGTTGTTGCAAAAGGAAAACGGATGAAACTTGGACAAGATTCGAAGTCATGGGGATAACAGGATTCGATGATAGAAATTTGATTAAACTTGCAGCTGAAATTCCATCAGTAAAGGATTATTCCACGGTCACCCCGCCCAACAGAGTGCTCGTTACAACGTAGTGCATGTATTATTTTTTACCATACCTGCCAGTCTCTGAAGAGAAACGCTCGTCGGCTTTCCTTTTGTACCTTTTGAAAAGGTGTTATTCCTCGGACTGCTGAAAAGACAACATAGCAATTTATCAGTGAAAATAGTTTGCAAAATGACTCATTGGTAGAAAACGTGGATTCTGGTAGGTCGAGTAACAAGGTTTCACCGGTAATGATTAATGATGCAAAGGGAAATTAATAATAACAATAACAATAACAATAACGGTAACGATGACGATGACGACGACAACGTGACGATGATGATGATGATGATGATGATAATAATCCGGCAGGGTACATGTCCATATAACATACACAACTATATCACGACTACGTACAGTTCATAGAATACTTGACCCCCTCCCCACTACTCCCAGCTCCCAATGGACCATTTTACTTACTGATTAGTACATGTTGTGTGTATGTATGGTGCAACGCTCAAGATGGCCTGCGTTGCAGACGGAAATATACCTAACAGACAACGAGAAAGTGTTTCTCCTATAGAGGAGTACCTGTACCGTGGAACTTAAGCTTGACATTTGAGACCTTTTTTATCTCAAGTAAATTACCAGTCAAAAGAACAAGAAATACATCAAATGAAATGCACAACAGATTATCAGCCGTAAATAAACACTGTTTGGGAATTCTAAATTACCTGGTGATTCCAAAAGAATCCTGAACTTGAGATTGCTGCATTTCCAACATTGCCAGTTGTAATCTTTGAACCTGGAGAAACAAACAAACAAACAAACAAACAGCAAGATAACTCAGAAAAATTAAGAAAAACTAGACTTATTCATTTGGCCAGGATTTCTTCAGTGTGTTTTTTTTTCAAAGTATGATCTTGAAAATTGCAACAACTTATCTACATTTATGCAATTGTGGATTATTTAAAACACCATGATATGAAACGATTGGAAAGGGAAAATGATCAATGATGGAGAAAATGGAAACAAATTGTGATATGGCCAGATTAACCCTTTACTGCCCAAGGGGTCTCCCTTTGACGGGTAAAATCGTCTGGCGTTAGGCAGAGTAAAATCTATACGTGGGTCTCGGGGAGGAAAGGACTGAAGGAGAAAGTTTTTTTAAACAAGTGCGTTTTCCACGAAATGGATCACTTCGACGAGGTCACACTTTTCTGATGTTTTCATTCAACTTAAGAGTACACCTCACCGCTTGATTTATGCAATGGGCAGGAGCTGTCCTCTAACAGATACATTTCTATGTAGAAACTGTCAACTTTGGATCCCATATTTCCATGCGTTTGTGACAGACTCTTAGGAAACTTCACCCATTTCAGTAAATTATGCATGACCAATACATTGATCTAAGGAGGTAATTTTTGGATTATACAAAAACAGAACAATTGCTGACATTGCTTGACACAGTTGAAGTAATTCATTTTGTTCAGACACTTTATAGAGTAATTTTATATATTAGTTATCCTTTTCCTCAAGCGTTTACTCAATAAGTTGAACATTAATGAAATCTAATCTTGACTTTAATAATTCAGGAATGAGCTAACACTCAAAGACAGTGTCCCTTTAGAAATCAGTATTGTTTTCAGATGCATGTTAGTCATTAACTACTTAAATAATATATAAATATCAATAAGTCAATATCAATAAATATCAAATATTCCACCCTGAAATATAAACAGCAATATCTGCCAATAGACAGCACCTCTTGGTAATATGTTTCACTCTGGATTTGCAGCTCCTCAATGTTTGTCATTTTGATATCCTTCTTCAACTGACTACAGTAGAAAACAAAAATATCAGTACTTAAAACAAAAAAATTAATATGCTATTATTGCATCATGATCTGCCACATTCTGCTTTGGCAATATCTTGCTGGGTCACTTCACCATTGACTGTACTTATGGCAGTGTCATATTTCATGGCTTATGGCCAGAGGCTTTTCCATCCTGGCTACTCAGGCCCAGTTGCAGTCTCAGATTCCAGCACAAAGGAAAACGTTCTGCAAGCTATATGTTTGCTTGCCAGAAAGCAACAGGCTGTTGAGCTTTTTTGATGTGGAATGCACTGTAGGGTTGAACAGTCTCACACTTGCCATACATTCTGAAATAGGGTTTGCTCTTACACATGTTTGCAAGTGAACTATGGGACAGTGTGTCCTTAACAAAATTCTCTTTCTTTCTCCTGATATTATAGAGTGAAGAAAATTGCAAGATTTGAAAAAAGAACAATCTAGCTGGTCTGCAACATATTGCAAATAGAGGTCAGGTCTGAAAAAAGACTCATTTGCATGCCAAAACTTTTAGGAGCGAAACATTTTAAGGGTTCTGGCAACCAGGCAGTACAGCTGTATACAGCCTTGTAACAGAAAATTCTAGTGCAACCTCCTCCCAAGGGTGCAAAGTTAAAAAACAACTAAATGTTGTATTGAAATTATCACCTTAATTCTGCTTCTTTGTCTTTAACTGTTCTTTCAACTGCATGGAGTTTCTGTTTAAGACTATTTACAATCTGACAAAAAAGAGTAGAAATGTTGCTACACGGAAACAAAAATTAAAAGTCTGAACACTATAGTACTATTTTAATACATGTACTTACTGCACTGGTGTCTCCCTTTCTGTCTGTTAACGTTCTTCTCACATCTTCTGGCTGATGGGAAAAAAAAAAATGTTGTAAAAGGAGAATTCTGAATGGTTCCCTGAGTAATCCAAATTTTGAAATACAGACTTCCCTCAGCTGATGGACTGTTCAAATATAGTTTCGGCAAATTGCTTCTCCAAAACATCACACAAAAGAAAACAGTTTCTACTTATTAAGAAGAAATATAATTACAATTAGATATTTTTCCTTCATGCCTGCAGGATAATGCCTCACTTAGGGCACGTTCGTTTGGGATCAATTCGGAATAAGAATAATAATATTGGAATAATGTGAGTAAGCGTTTGTTTGGGAGCTATTCTCATTCAGGAATACCTGGATTTCCATTACGGCTCTTCTGCTTCCAGGAGCTGGATAGCCGGAATATATTCCAGATTATAATCCATCAAATCTTTTCGCTCGCGCGGGATTGGTCTAAACGCGTCACATGACCGATTATCCCCCAGCTAAAACTGGGGGATATCTGAGAATATACCCCAATTTTCAAAACTACGCGCGTTGCGTAAAAGATTTGAAGGATAATAAACACGATAGTCTCCATTTGGGGCGAAAATATGTTCGGATATTTGTCCTTGGACATTATCTGTTCCTCGAAGCTCACAGTTTTCCTCGAGCTACGCTCACGGAAAACTGTTCGCTTCTCGGGACAGATAATGTCTGCGCACAAATATCCTAGCATATTTTCGCGCCAAATGGAGACTTTTCTTTATATATATTCTTATTCTGGAATATCCCAAACGAACGTGCCCTTAATTTTCGAAAAGTATTTGTGCGAAAAACTTATCAATATATTTAACAAGATATATTAGTTAATTTTGGTGCATGCATACCAAAATTTTACAGTCTTCCCGTAAAACCGTGAACGCCAGAGAAAATTTCTGGAATGTTTATTGTTTCACAACCAATCAGATGCGAGATGAAACCGCAAAAGATAACTGACAAACTGCAGAATGGATTAATCACAACTTGACATGAAACAATGAGCTCGCTTTTTCTTCCACGAGGAATCTTTAATTTTACTGTCTTCAAATACTGAATTTTTTTTTCTCTATTTCAGGTTTGTTGTCACCAAAGAATAGATACGAACGACATTTTATGGAAAAGCGAAGTTAATCAAGAAGACAGGATCAGACAGAGCTAGACAGTGCGTCTAAGAGCAAGAGCAATGAGCCAATCACAAGCGATGCTTCTCGGTGTTTGTTCACGTAAAGTTCAAAAAGTCATGCTAGTTAGCTGTGATTGGTGGTTTTCTATCTGTATTTTTTTTGTAGCTGAGAAACCTTCAACCCGTGACGCCGACCTGCACTGTTGTAAATTATCACAATTTGCACTCCTTTTTAGGTCTATTCGGTAGTTTGGTTTTTGAACAGGCGGAATTAATGACTGCTTTTGGTTTGTGGTCAAAAATAGCTTTTTCAGAGAGATCCAAAGGGAAAATTGAAGATTTCTTGAAGAAGAAAAAGCCATGTCGTTCTTTTGTATCAACTCGTGACTGATCCCTGCTGCGGTTATCTTTGCGGTTTCATCTCGCATCTGATTAGTCGCAAAACAATAAACATTCCAGAAATTTTCTCTAGCGTTCATGGTTTTATGGAAAAAGACTGTAAGCATAAATAAATTATATCAGCAGAATTTATGTAGAAGCCATTAATTCTTTGTAACAAATTTTATTTGAACTAGCTTGTTTGATTATTGTTCACATTCTCTTTTGCAAGTTTAGGAACAGGGAAATAACTTGAACAATATTTCCCAAACACTGACCTCATGCTACATGTAGTTATTTAAATTATAACATATCTTTGGAGCAAAGAGTTATCTGCCACTGTACATGAACGTTGCAGGGACCTCGTTGGAGCCTTATCTGCCACATGGTGTAAATAAGTCCATGAAGCCAGGATCTGATTATTTTGGATTTCAGATTTGCATTAACAAACTTGAGAGGCTTGGAAAATCTTCAACTACCCTACTGGATTGCATACCTGCTTTCTTGTATTTAAAAGGTCTTCCATTTTCCTATCCTAAAGGTATACACAAATAAGTAATTATGACTATTTTAGCAGCAAGTTTACATGTAAATTAGAAGCAACTGACCATGATGGTGACAGAGTTTCTGAGAAATAGAAAGTCTGTGTTCTAATACTCTGCTAATAATATACATGAAAAAATAACTTGATTCTGATCGGCCGAGAGCAGTGCAGTTCAAGTGTAACACCAGTGCAAATTACACATCATAATTTTGGCATATGATAGGCTGAAAGAGAACAGGATATTTATGTAAGCTAACGAAGTCACGTAAAATGATGACAAAAATTTGTGCAAAACCTGTGAAAAAAAGTTTACTCGATTGAGAAAAAATGGCTTCAAGAGAGATCTTCCGGCACTTCCTCAATGCAAATATTTTCATGTTTGTGCTATTAACATGTGAGTTTTTAAAAAAAGCTGAAATTGCACTCGCTGAAACAACTTATGCAATTTTAGCTTTTTGAAAAAACTCACTTGTGCAAATTAATTCCAATTGGAACTTAAAACCATATGATTACCTATACTGATCACAGGGCAAGAACAAAATTGTCAAATTTAAAACATGAAAAGAAACTTTTATCTTAGCATACCTTCAAGACATTCTCTCCTTCAACTCTACGAAGTTTTGTGTTGATTACATTGTTTTCTGCTTTCAAAGCATTAATAATCTGAGTGTAGAATTGAACAGAAACCAAAGAACAGTAAATTTCATTAACTTTCAGGAGCATGCTCAAAAAATATTATTAATTTTCTATAATTGAGATAACAGTTAACTGAGAAGCAAACAGGTAGAAGACAATTTTTTTCCCTTTAAAGAGCATTCAAGTTTTTCAAGTCAGTGTCATTTACTAACCTTCTTTAACTCTATGATCTCATCATAGTAATCTTCCTGTGGTTTGTATGCAGGACCTCCACTAGATAAATAAGGTTCACCTTAAAAAAATAAAAATAGAATCTCTTATTTAAGAATAGTCTTGTGGAAATAATGTATTTATATGCTCAAAAGACACTTTTCAGGTTAGAAATTGAAATCACATTTTATGCACAGTCCAAACACTAGCCATTAACTAGATAGGGGCATGTAGATCTCGTTAACATTTGGTCTGGGTTTTACAGCTTGTTTTCAAGTGATCATTGAGTGGTAACAGTAAAAAATGTACACATCCCAGGGTACAATACTTTTTGGTTGTACCATGCTCGTGGCAAATGAATTAACATCTTTTCCAAAGTATTGTTTTTGGAAGAAATGTGAATTCCATTAGATCCTGAACGTTGGTCAATGAAAAATGTGGCTCCCTCGAAAAAGTCAAATACATGATCTGATGCAGACCTACAGCTGTAATCACTGAGCTACAGATCAGGAGAATCACGATGAGCTACTGTAGGTTATGTCCTTAATTAAATGTACTTAATCAGAGTACATATAGTGTACTTAGATTTGAATTTCTAGGCTCCTCTGTTTAATATTTAACAAATTGACGTCAGTTTTTCATGCGTCTGTCCTGTTATTGATCATCAATTTTGTCATAACATTGTCAAAGTAGCGATAGCCGGGTGGATCCGCAGACTACTTTGACAATGTTACGACGAAATTCATTGTCTATAACAGGACAGACACGTGAAAAACTGACATCCATTTGTTTTTTTATGATAACAAACTGTCAAATGGTCTGCTCTCGCTCATTGCTGCATTGCATAAATCATAAATTCATGTGTCTGTCCACTTATTGAAGATAAAAATTAGCCAATGAGCATGTACGAATTTGTGCTGTTATCATAAAAAAAATTGGTTTGGGGGTACTGGTACACTAATTTGGAGGAACTTACTTGCAGACATGCTAGCACTCCTAACATGATTTTTGTTTTTCAAGTCTTCAACTTGAACAAAGTCACTGACATGCCTTGCTCTGGTTCCACTCCGACTCTGCTTGCCATGAGAAGCTCTAGTACCTGCCCAAGTCTTCATGGGGGAATTTTCTGTGCTCAGGGCTAAAAAGAAAAACAAAAATTCATGCAGGTGGTGAATTATCAGAGATCACTCTTAATTTGTGTCCACTAGCAGGCATTATAATTATATCTCTCAGTTACTATGCACACCGTGTGATTGGTTAATTTAGTGGGCAGTATTCTGCTGTACAGCCTACTTAAATTGAGTTTTTGGTGCCAAAATGTTTCATGATCTATCACCAAATGAACATTCTTAACTTTTACAGCAAGTAAAAGTTTAAATTAAATTTTATTTTACTTTAAATTGTGTATTAAAATGTGCTAACTTCTTAACAACAATTTCAAAATCACTAAATCAGGGATTCAAGGCTTGAAATTAACTTTTTCGTTCGGAAGCCAGCTGGCGACTAACAGAAAAATTTTGGTCGCCAGTTCATAAATTTTGGTTGCCAACTTAGAAGTCAGAAAATAAACAAATGATAGGGCAGATGGCCATTGCTAGAGCTTTACCTGGATTTAACGATCTTGGACGTACGGTGACCCCAAATTTTTTTTCGATGGATCATTTTCTCTGCTGATTTTCTACGTTTAGGGAAAAAATGAAAAAAATCTATCGACTAGAAGTTTGAATATTTGGCAAAATGCACCATCGAATTCCGTTCTTATTAGCTCTTCGTGCACCTTTGCGGCGGTTTCAAATGGCTCTTGAAGGGTTAAATTTTGTGAAAACGTTAGTAAAATTTCGAATTATTTACGCAACAGACCCACTTCTACAAAATATGACTAAGATCGTTTGCCTCTGTTGACTAACCTTCGATATTTTTAACTATAAACCCCGGTGGACCATGCTCAATTATATAGGGCAATTTTTCGAAATCAGTATAGTTTACCACACGCTTTATCTCTGAAATGAAGACGGTGACCCCCAATTTTTTTTGCATTCCTGGCACAAGTAACTCATCATCTGCCAGCAGAAAAAAATTTAAAAAAATCTATCGACTGGAAAATTTTCGCGCGAACGTCCTTGTCCATGGCTTTCATTGTGAGATAAACACGGGTCCTTGTAATGAGTATTTTCCCTTTGCCAATTCTTTACTAGTTCTTTAGTTTTCGACTTGTTTTTCTCAATGCCTTTTGCTGCTGACAAACGCCAAACTTGGCCCAGGCCCCTACACAACCACATTGCTTGTACCGGTCTCCAACCGAGAGAAGAAGCCGCTGATGGCACGCCGCAAACATAGTATCGATGTGTTGAAATACACTCAATTTTTTCAATTCTCTTGTAATAAGTATTCAGACATTTTTTTACTGGGAACGGAAAGGTGAGTTGTATACTAGCTACCACTATCGGACAAAAGACGAGTCGCCAGCTGGCAACCAGTTCTGAAAATTTAGTCGCCAGAGCTCAACTTTTGGTCGCATTGGCGACCAGTGAGTCGCAATTTCGAGCCCTGAAATTTGAAGCTGTTCTGTGCCGCTAAAAACTGTTTCCTAATCTGTCAGACACACAGTAAAACATAAAATGTCTTTTAAATATCTCTGTTACTTATATCGTTGTTTAGGTCACTCTGCACTACATAAGTTACAGATCCTTGTTTTTTGCCCTTCCATTTCTGGCCATAAATCGATGGGGGAAAAACTTGGTTTGTAACTTACATTATGGATCTCAACCTTGGTTATTATGATGTATTATGACATACATGTTACTTCATGCCTTCCTCTTTATTGAATGTGATGACAACTTGGGGATGGTACATGTGGGTTACAGACCACTCTCTTATTCTCATTCCCAGAGGCCACGCTCTTTTTGGTCAGCACTTAGAATCGTGACTTTTGGGAAAGTTGAAAGGTCGCAATTCTTGGTGCTGACATAAATGAGTGCAGCCTGTGGGGATGAGAATGACAACGCTCCTCCCTTCATCTTCCCATACTTTTTAAAATTTTCTGTTGATTTTTTCCCCCTTCTATCCATGACCCCTGCTTTTTGTGCTTGGGCCATAATGCAAAGGGGAAGAAAACTTACATGTTCAGTATGGACCTTGACTCAATTAGTAAGAAGTATATACCACGTAAAATGTCATCACTTACTTGCAGTTCCATTTCTCATTGCAGTGATCCACATATTTGTTGCGGCAGGTTTGGGAGGCTGTTGTTTTGAAGAGCCTTTAATTTGGGAGCTAGAGTATGGTGACTTTGCTGTAAAAGATATTAAATAATCCTCTTATTAAATATAATGTTATTCCATTTCATGGAAACATATGTTGTGTAATTTGTAACCAGAGGTGTTTTTTTATATCGCTTGGTTTTTATTTTAAAACTACTCAGCTGCATTTGGCCTTCCTTAATTTGCAGGTCAAGATCAGTATGAAGATGGAAAAGTGTATAAAAGAGTTGGAAGCACAAAGTTTTGATGGCAAATCAGGTTCATACTGTGAACTCACAAACTCTTATCTATTAAAGCTGATTTCCAGTCCGTACTGCGCACTCTTGAGAGTTTGTTTACGTTTTTTGTTTTGTTTCATGTAAGATGTCACGAAATGTGAACATTTCGCAACTACTTACATGAAGTAAATTCGAAGTTTAAAAACAACCGCCATTATGGATGTGAAGCGGTCAAAGCTTAATGCTTTGTTCTTTCTCATATCACTTGATGAAACAACTTTGCAGCTGTAAAACTCAATGAAACTGTTGGAAAAATAATTTGAAAGGCCTCAAAGATAAGGTTTGTGGTTTTTAACGAATAACATCGATTCACATTCCATTGAGTAAGCCGTTATAATGTTTATAAACATGAGGGTACTGAGACTGCGCAGTACAGACTGGAAATCATCTTTAAACTTAAATGAACATTTAATAACACAGTGCTGAACAAGGTAAACCATAAAGCAACTTACCTTACACTGGTACCCTTTAAAAGTTTTTTTTATTTTAATAGACCAGGAAATGTGTTATCATATATCAATTTATCATTTATTACAAAGTTTATCCTCACCAGTTCGAGATCGCTGACCTTGCACTGATTTAGACCGCCGTGAACCACCTGAGCATGTGTAAAAATATTTAGAAACTAGATATCCCAGATAGAACATCAACAAACTGCACGCAAATACAAGAACATGTAGTACTAAATATCTCACCAGATGGAGGTCTTGGCATGTGTCCACTTCCACCTGAAGCTGCACTACCCTAAATAAAACAATTTCAACAAAATACAAATTTTCTTTTCGACAATATAAATATTTTACATAGCCTGCCTAGCTGGTGGGATTTGACAGTGGGCGAGCGGCAGAGCAGAGCCACGAGTAAAATTCCCGCCTGCCACATTTCTTATGGTTTTTGCTTGCCGCCTACTTTTATCCCTTTTAATGATCCAATTAAATAAGCCAGTCAGAGAACGAAGCCGAACAATGGCGCGGCATACACAACACGCAACACAGTCAACAGACTTGCACATAAAGAGTTACATTTGAATCCTGTGATACTAGAATGATCAAAGGAGGAGTAAACATATACATCAAGCTCCAGAAACATAAGCTCGATCATATAGTGCAAGAAAAATATATTAAGAATTTTTTTAGACTGCGTATACATAGCTCTCTCGAAGTAAAGCTACAGCGTCTCCGAAGAAAAACGTAGGAGGGCAAAATATGATACCTGTGATAAGAATCTACCTTCTGTTCTTGCAAATAGTTCTAATCACAGCCAGGCCCTGCGTCGCGATATACAGAATGCAAGTAAGCTACACGTTCAGGGCAAACGTCATATTTTGTCCCTCAAAAGCAAATACTTGGAGACTTAAAAACATATCTTACAATAGAAATAAGCACTAGCATATGGCAAATTATAGAGGTGTCAATCTCAACAAAACAACACGCAGATTACAGCGGAAATCATGCAGACCTATGACCTCTGCCACAGCAGCACGATCTAATGCCTCTAGTTTCCCCTAACACAACATGAAGTGCCCTTTATAAACAAGAGTGAAGTGACAAAAAGGTTGAGAGACCAAAAAGAAAACGACAAATGTACAAATGCCACCAACCGTAGGAGTCGTGCAGGCCTGTCAACCCCATTTTGCACAAATTGTGGCAGATCGTTTACGATGGATTCGACATTGTCACTTTTCAGTTCCAAAGCTGTACAGCTTAGCGACTCCATTTCTACAATTTGGTCATCCATAAGGCTTTTAAGTGGGGAGATAACTAGGATACAAGTCTTAGGTGATTGCATTTTTGGCTCGCCAAGGTAAAGATCATGTAAAGGTCTGTAAACCATGTTTTTGCCAAAACCTGTGGGCAGTATTGCCAAGACATCATTCCCTGAAATCAATTCTTTAACAGCTCTCTCCTGTTCTTCCTTTAGGATAATTTTTCTGCTCTCCCTGTGGATATTCAGAGAATCTAAAGCTTCCTCTATGCATATCTTCCCATTCTCCATTTTGCTAATCTGCGTACAAAAACAAACCTTTTCCCCTGGAAAGATTAGATACATGTATCGATTAACATTTGATTGACGTTTCAGTGCTCTCAGCCAATCTGAAATTCACATGCACTGGTAAACACATATTAATTAAAAAGACCCATGAATTTGGGCAGGCGGGAATTCAACTCAACTCTTCACCAATCCTCTCAAGGCTTTGCCACTCGCGTTATATGGCTTCACTACCAAAACAAAAGCACTCGCGCATGAAATACCGCCAGCTACGCAGGCTACATTTACTTTACCATTAATTTAAGGTGCAGAAAGGTCCAAAGTTTGGAGTTAGAAAACAAGTAGGTCTTAAATTATGCTGATATGTATCACTCTACAGATGTGCCCTTTTGTCTATTAAGGTCATTCCCCAGTATTGCATTGCGCATCCCTACTGCGCATAGTTTTACGCGTGATTAGCGCGCGCGCATTAGAAAATGGCGGCTTTTTCTTTATGACTGGACCTCGCCGAAGAGGTAAATCGTCATTTTCTCGAAAACGACTACGGTGACCTATCATTTTTTTCTGTCGTTTTGAATTGAGTAGTAAATTTCTCTATGTAAAATAAATATGGGCCAATTCTCAGTTTTGAGAAAAAAACAATCGTCGGAAACGTGAATTTAGCAAGCAATCATGGTGCTTTTATAAGGATTTATATGGTATAAACGAGGTGCTGTTGCTCCTAAACGAACATGGGGACCCCTCATTTTTATTTCCAAATTTAATTTTCTATAATATAAACAATCAATTGGCAAAGTTTGAGAAAAATCTCAGTTTAGGTTCTATTTCAGTGGAATGACCTTAATTAGCTATGGAGCCTGTAGTGTTTATGTAATATAGCATGGCTTTGATTAAGAGCTGACCAGCTGTGTAGACGATTCTACCTGCCTAGTTTGCCCATCTAGAGAAAGATTTTCTTGTAAAGACAAATCCAAGATGGTGGCGTGCGGGAAATTTAAAAGCCAAAATCTCTTCCATTTATTATCATCATTATTAAATGTTACGTTACCTTGTCTAGTAAAATTATTATTAAGGCATTATTTGGAGCAACTTAGCATCAACTCGCGTCAACAGCCGCGATTTCCTTTAATATTTAATATCCTAATTAACTACCCCTTGTTGAATATGTTAAACGCTATATAATTGAATGGCTTGGTGGCACTGATCTAAGTGACCTTTTCGGGTGAATTTTTTTCCTTCAAAAGTGCTTGAATTTTTGCATGTGTTTTAATTTATAATTAACTACAGTGTAAGTAGTGAAACATCCCCTGTATTTTTTTGGCTAGTTTGCACTTTGTTTCTGAGAAAAACAAGGACAAAATATTGAACCGTGCACAATGAACGCAACAAAGCAGAACAAGAGCATTTCAACCAAAAATACAGGGAATGTTCTATAACTACTAAACTGAAAAGCACATGCAAAAATTCATTCAGGTTCTTTTGAGGGAAAAAAATTCACCTGAAAAAGTTACTTTATTTTATAGCTCAGTCCTGCACCAAGCAATTCAATTATAGCCAAATAAATACTAAGTTCATCTACATACAACATGCCTTCATAGGATTATTATGTTAATTTATCATTGTGATGTCTGTACGGTAAGAGTACTGAAATTTTGAATGTCACGTATATCATGTGGGTACAAATTTGTGTGTTCTGTTGACATGGTATTATTTATAATAATGCTTGAAATACTAGCTGCTTACACCAAGGTTTATGTGTAATTTTAAAGAAACAGGCCTCTTTCATCTATTCAATACATGTAAATGAATAAAATAAATTAAAATAAAATTGCTTTACTTGAGTGTCATGGTATTAAGCACTAGTGTGTCCATTGGGGAAAATATAAATGACGAAACAAATACTACTGTAAATAGAACTGCAAAACTTGTTAAAGATCCTTACTGGCTTGAAGACTGACCAGTTGACATTTACAAGATATGTTGGAGTTGAATTTGGGTCCGCTTAAGGTACATCTATCTGGTAAAGGGAGAAGACTTTGAACCCAGGAACCTAAGGACTAGACCAGGCTGCCTTCACCAAGTTATCAGCAGTATGTGGCAAAATTCTGGTACAAAAAGCCTCCTCCTTCAAGGCATAACTAACTCCTTTGCATAAGTTCTTATCCTGTAGCAATTTCATAAAAGGAATAAAACCTCTGTTACTATGAAGATCAACCTCACTTGTGACTTGGGTTCTTAACCAGGGTATAAAAAAACCCTGGTATAAAAGAATAGACACAGAGGTTTTCTCCTTCTTTAAAATCAATAAGCATTTTTACAATACCAGTAAGTATTTTTACAATTATAGCTGTCTAATTTCTTCCATGCTGATTGGCTCATTTTTATTATCAGTAAGAGTACAGCTGGATGAAATTTTTAATTTATGCAAGCTTTCAACAGTTTAACTTCAGCTGGCAAACTGTCAACTTTTTAGTCACTGGGATTTTATTCACTTTTTACGTGGCCAATCAAAACGCAAGAAAAGCTATCGACATAAATTGATCGCGTCATTTGAATAAAATTCACTTATCTATGTTTATGGAAAGTTTCAGCATCTTATCCCTTATTTATTACTAGCATTTGACCATTTTGGGGTCATGTTATTGTCAACAACAAATTGATGTCAGTTTTTTTATGCATCTGTCCTCTCATTGATGATAAATTGCATCATGACATTGTCAAAGTACGCAATACTGTGGAACCACTTGCCCATGGTTTGTGGTTCCATATGAATGAATGACAACTTTATTTAAGTCTCAGTCTTAATAGCTGAGAGCAAGTGCTCTACTAATTGGGGAGACTAAAATATAATAATATCATGACGCAATTTATCATTAATAAGAAGATACAGTATACCAATAAAAAACTGATGTCAATGGTTAAATTTTAATACTTTAAAGCTTGATAATTTGGACATAAGCTTACGGCATTTAAGCTTGTTAAGCAAATGAATTTCAATTGAAATCCTACCACTGAGATTGTAGAGCCATTGGACACATCAGAGTATGCATCCACATCCTAAAATGAAAACAGTGAAACTGTTAAGACACAATAAGGACGTCCAGAGAATAATCACACCCCACATTGACTGTTACCTACATGTACACATGACAAAATAAACGTGTTATTTACCCACCTCTACCGTTACTCCTGGAATTGGCATTGATTTTAACAACTGTCGCTTATTCCACCTTTTCCTATATTCTGTCTTATGCCATGGTCTTCGCTAGACTCACTTTCTGCAGTGAAAGAAATTAACCAATGAACTTCAACCGTTTAATTAGTTGCAGCAACTTCTCCATAGTATGACAGTTTTTTTCACGAAAAATCCGATCTGCTTCTTCACCTGTCATTACAATCTTCATATTTCATTATTTCAGCCATAATTTCAAGTCAAAGTGAAGAAAACATTTTCATTCCAATTCGATAAACGATGGCTTCTCTCGTTTCTCCAATGTTTGCCATCACAACAGCATTTGCGCCTGCAGAAGATAAAACCTCTTGACAGCGGCATACGGCATCTAGTGCCAGTTTCCTTTGCATGCGCGGTCTAACCAGGGGAAGTAAATAGATGTGACAGAGAAACTGGAACTGAAGGCTGTGGCACCAACCTGGAACGTCCTGATATAAAACTTCCACGGCTTTTACCTGAATCAATCAATCAATCAATCAATCAATCAATCAATCAATCAATCAATCAATCAATCAATCAATCAATCAATCAATCAATCAATCAATCAATCAATCAATAATCTTTATTTATACACGATAAGTATTGAAAAGTAAATAGGGTCTCAGTAGTGCTTGTTTTGTTCAATTTAACAATTTGTTGCTTTCTAAATCGTATGAAAAAACTTCGGGTGCGCTAACTTTTGGTCGGGTGCGAAAAAAACTTTGAGTTAGAGCGAAACGACATTTAGTTGGGGCGAAACAGACCTGGAGCGAAACGACCGTAATTCGTTTCCCCACCCACCTCACCCTCACCGATGCTGACAGTTCCCTTCTTCCCAGCTCACTCTATGCCTTTTGCAAAATTTTCTTAGGAAAAAAGTGACGTGGCTATTATCCTCTATTATGTGAATGTAACAGATTCCTTACTGTTCATCTTCCGCTCAACAAGGCCCTTGTTGAGCGGAAGATGAACAGTAAGGAATCTGTTACATTCACATAATAGAGGATAATAGCCACGTCACTTTTTTCCTAAGAAAATTTTGCAAAAGGCATAGAGTGAGCTGGGAAGAAGGGAACTGTCAGCATCGGTGAGGGTGAGGTGGGTGGGGAAACGAATTACGGTCGTTTCGCTCCAGGTCTGTTTCGCCCCAACTAAATGTCGTTTCGCTCTAACTCAAAGTTTTTTTCGCACCCGACCAAAAGTTAGCGCACCCGAAGTTTTTTCATACGATTTAGAAAGCAACAAATTGTTAAATTGAACAAAACAAGCACTACTGAGACCCTATTTACTTTTCAATACTTATCGTGTATAAATAAAGATTATTGATTGATTGATTGATTGATTGATTGATTGATTGATTGATTGATTGATTGATTGATTGATTGATTGATTGATTGATTGATTGATTGATTGATTGATTCAGGTAAAAGCCGTGGAAGTTTTATATCAGGACGTTCCAGGTTGGTGCCACAGCCTTCAGTTCCAGTTTCTCTGTCACATCTATTTACTTCCCCTGGTTAGACCGCGCATGCAAAGGAAACTGGCACTAGATGCCGTATGCCGCTGTCAAGAGGTTTTATCTTCTGCAGGCGCAAATGCTGTTGTGATGGCAAACATTGGAGAAACGAGAGAAGCCATCGTTTATCGAATTGGAATGAAAATGTTTTCTTCACTTTGACTTGAAATTATGGCTGAAATAATGAAATATGAAGATTGTAATGACAGGTGAAGAAGCAGATCGGATTTTTCGTGAAAAAAACTGTCATACTATGGAGAAGTTGCTGCAACTAATTAAACGGTTGAAGTTCATTGGTTAATTTCTTTCACTGCAGAAAGTGAGTCTAGCGAAGACCATGGCATAAGACAGAATATAGGAAAAGGTGGAATAAGCGACAGTTGTTAAAATCAATGCCAATTCCAGGAGTAACGGTAGAGGTGGGTAAATAACACGTTTATTTTGTCATGTGTACATGTAGGTAACAGTCAATGTGGGGTGTGATTATTCTCTGGACGTCCTTATTGTGTCTTAACAGTTTCACTGTTTTCATTTTAGGATGTGGATGCATACTCTGATGTGTCCAATGGCTCTACAATCTCAGTGGTAGGATTTCAATTGAAATTCATTTGCTTAACAAGCTTAAATGCCGTAAGCTTATGTCCAAATTATCAAGCTTTAAAGTATTAAAATTTAACCATTGACATCAGTTTTTTATTGGTATACTGTATCTTCTTATTAATGATAAATTGCGTCATGATATTATTATATTTTAGTCTCCCCAATTAGTAGAGCACTTGCTCTCAGCTATTAAGACTGAGACTTAAATAAAGTTGTCATTCATTCATATGGAACCACAAACCATGGGCAAGTGGTTCCACAGTATTGCGTACTTTGACAATGTCATGATGCAATTTATCATCAATGAGAGGACAGATGCATAAAAAAACTGACATCAATTTGTTGTTGACAATAACATGACCCCAAAATGGTCAAATGCTAGTAATAAATAAGGGATAAGATGCTGAAACTTTCCATAAACATAGATAAGTGAATTTTATTCAAATGACGCGATCAATTTATGTCGATAGCTTTTCTTGCGTTTTGATTGGCCACGTAAAAAGTGAATAAAATCCCAGTGACTAAAAAGTTGACAGTTTGCCAGCTGAAGTTAAACTGTTGAAAGCTTGCATAAATTAAAAATTTCATCCAGCTGTACTCTTACTGATAATAAAAATGAGCCAATCAGCATGGAAGAAATTAGACAGCTATAATTGTAAAAATACTTACTGGTATTGTAAAAATGCTTATTGATTTTAAAGAAGGAGAAAACCTCTGTGTCTATTCTTTTATACCAGGGTTTTTTTATACCCTGGTTAAGAACCCAAGTCACAAGTGAGGTTGATCTTCATAGTAACAGAGGTTTTATTCCTTTTATGAAATTGCTACAGGATAAGAACTTATGCAAAGGAGTTAGTTATGCCTTGAAGGAGGAGGCTTTTTGTACCAGAATTTTGCCACATACTGCTGATAACTTGGTGAAGGCAGCCTGGTCTAGTCCTTAGGTTCCTGGGTTCAAAGTCTTCTCCCTTTACCAGATAGATGTACCTTAAGCGGACCCAAATTCAACTCCAACATATCTTGTAAATGTCAACTGGTCAGTCTTCAAGCCAGTAAGGATCTTTAACAAGTTTTGCAGTTCTATTTACAGTAGTATTTGTTTCGTCATTTATATTTTCCCCAATGGACACACTAGTGCTTAATACCATGACACTCAAGTAAAGCAATTTTATTTTAATTTATTTTATTCATTTACATGTATTGAATAGATGAAAGAGGCCTGTTTCTTTAAAATTACACATAAACCTTGGTGTAAGCAGCTAGTATTTCAAGCATTATTATAAATAATACCATGTCAACAGAACACACAAATTTGTACCCACATGATATACGTGACATTCAAAATTTCAGTACTCTTACCGTACAGACATCACAATGATAAATTAACATAATAATCCTATGAAGGCATGTTGTATGTAGATGAACTTAGTATTTATTTGGCTATAATTGAATTGCTTGGTGCAGGACTGAGCTATAAAATAAAGTAACTTTTTCAGGTGAATTTTTTTCCCTCAAAAGAACCTGAATGAATTTTTGCATGTGCTTTTCAGTTTAGTAGTTATAGAACATTCCCTGTATTTTTGGTTGAAATGCTCTTGTTCTGCTTTGTTGCGTTCATTGTGCACGGTTCAATATTTTGTCCTTGTTTTTCTCAGAAACAAAGTGCAAACTAGCCAAAAAAATACAGGGGATGTTTCACTACTTACACTGTAGTTAATTATAAATTAAAACACATGCAAAAATTCAAGCACTTTTGAAGGAAAAAAATTCACCCGAAAAGGTCACTTAGATCAGTGCCACCAAGCCATTCAATTATATAGCGTTTAACATATTCAACAAGGGGTAGTTAATTAGGATATTAAATATTAAAGGAAATCGCGGCTGTTGACGCGAGTTGATGCTAAGTTGCTCCAAATAATGCCTTAATAATAATTTTACTAGACAAGGTAACGTAACATTTAATAATGATGATAATAAATGGAAGAGATTTTGGCTTTTAAATTTCCCGCACGCCACCATCTTGGATTTGTCTTTACAAGAAAATCTTTCTCTAGATGGGCAAACTAGGCAGGTAGAATCGTCTACACAGCTGGTCAGCTCTTAATCAAAGCCATGCTATATACATAAACACTACAGGCTCCATAGCTAATTAAGGTCATTCCACTGAAATAGAACCTAAACTGAGATTTTTCTCAAACTTTGCCAATTGATTGTTTATATTATAGAAAATTAAATTTGGAAATAAAAATGAGGGGTCCCCATGTTCGTTTAGGAGCAACAGCACCTCGTTTATACCATATAAATCCTTATAAAAGCACCATGATTGCTTGCTAAATTCACGTTTCCGACGATTGTTTTTTTCTCAAAACTGAGAATTGGCCCATATTTATTTTACATAGAGAAATTTACTACTCAATTCAAAACGACAGAAAAAAATGATAGGTCACCGTAGTCGTTTTCGAGAAAATGACGATTTACCTCTTCGGCGAGGTCCAGTCATAAAGAAAAAGCCGCCATTTTCTAATGCGCGCGCGCTAATCACGCGTAAAACTATGCGCAGTAGGGATGCGCAATGCAATACTGGGGAATGACCTTAATAGACAAAAGGGCACATCTGTAGAGTGATACATATCAGCATAATTTAAGACCTACTTGTTTTCTAACTCCAAACTTTGGACCTTTCTGCACCTTAAATTAATGGTAAAGTAAATGTAGCCTGCGTAGCTGGCGGTATTTCATGCGCGAGTGCTTTTGTTTTGGTAGTGAAGCCATATAACGCGAGTGGCAAAGCCTTGAGAGGATTGGTGAAGAGTTGAGTTGAATTCCCGCCTGCCCAAATTCATGGGTCTTTTTAATTAATATGTGTTTACCAGTGCATGTGAATTTCAGATTGGCTGAGAGCACTGAAACGTCAATCAAATGTTAATCGATACATGTATCTAATCTTTCCAGGGGAAAAGGTTTGTTTTTGTACGCAGATTAGCAAAATGGAGAATGGGAAGATATGCATAGAGGAAGCTTTAGATTCTCTGAATATCCACAGGGAGAGCAGAAAAATTATCCTAAAGGAAGAACAGGAGAGAGCTGTTAAAGAATTGATTTCAGGGAATGATGTCTTGGCAATACTGCCCACAGGTTTTGGCAAAAACATGGTTTACAGACCTTTACATGATCTTTACCTTGGCGAGCCAAAAATGCAATCACCTAAGACTTGTATCCTAGTTATCTCCCCACTTAAAAGCCTTATGGATGACCAAATTGTAGAAATGGAGTCGCTAAGCTGTACAGCTTTGGAACTGAAAAGTGACAATGTCGAATCCATCGTAAACGATCTGCCACAATTTGTGCAAAATGGGGTTGACAGGCCTGCACGACTCCTACGGTTGGTGGCATTTGTACATTTGTCGTTTTCTTTTTGGTCTCTCAACCTTTTTGTCACTTCACTCTTGTTTATAAAGGGCACTTCATGTTGTGTTAGGGGAAACTAGAGGCATTAGATCGTGCTGCTGTGGCAGAGGTCATAGGTCTGCATGATTTCCGCTGTAATCTGCGTGTTGTTTTGTTGAGATTGACACCTCTATAATTTGCCATATGCTAGTGCTTATTTCTATTGTAAGATATGTTTTTAAGTCTCCAAGTATTTGCTTTTGAGGGACAAAATATGACGTTTGCCCTGAACGTGTAGCTTACTTGCATTCTGTATATCGCGACGCAGGGCCTGGCTGTGATTAGAACTATTTGCAAGAACAGAAGGTAGATTCTTATCACAGGTATCATATTTTGCCCTCCTACGTTTTTCTTCGGAGACGCTGTAGCTTTACTTCGAGAGAGCTATGTATACGCAGTCTAAAAAAATTCTTAATATATTTTTCTTGCACTATATGATCGAGCTTATGTTTCTGGAGCTTGATGTATATGTTTACTCCTCCTTTGATCATTCTAGTATCACAGGATTCAAATGTAACTCTTTATGTGCAAGTCTGTTGACTGTGTTGCGTGTTGTGTATGCCGCGCCATTGTTCGGCTTCGTTCTCTGACTGGCTTATTTAATTGGATCATTAAAAGGGATAAAAGTAGGCGGCAAGCAAAAACCATAAGAAATGTGGCAGGCGGGAATTTTACTCGTGGCTCTGCTCTGCCGCTCGCCCACTGTCAAATCCCACCAGCTAGGCAGGCTATGTAAAATATTTATATTGTCGAAAAGAAAATTTGTATTTTGTTGAAATTGTTTTATTTAGGGTAGTGCAGCTTCAGGTGGAAGTGGACACATGCCAAGACCTCCATCTGGTGAGATATTTAGTACTACATGTTCTTGTATTTGCGTGCAGTTTGTTGATGTTCTATCTGGGATATCTAGTTTCTAAATATTTTTACACATGCTCAGGTGGTTCACGGCGGTCTAAATCAGTGCAAGGTCAGCGATCTCGAACTGGTGAGGATAAACTTTGTAATAAATGATAAATTGATATATGATAACACATTTCCTGGTCTATTAAAATAAAAAAAACTTTTAAAGGGTACCAGTGTAAGGTAAGTTGCTTTATGGTTTACCTTGTTCAGCACTGTGTTATTAAATGTTCATTTAAGTTTAAAGATGATTTCCAGTCTGTACTGCGCAGTCTCAGTACCCTCATGTTTATAAACATTATAACGGCTTACTCAATGGAATGTGAATCGATGTTATTCGTTAAAAACCACAAACCTTATCTTTGAGGCCTTTCAAATTATTTTTCCAACAGTTTCATTGAGTTTTACAGCTGCAAAGTTGTTTCATCAAGTGATATGAGAAAGAACAAAGCATTAAGCTTTGACCGCTTCACATCCATAATGGCGGTTGTTTTTAAACTTCGAATTTACTTCATGTAAGTAGTTGCGAAATGTTCACATTTCGTGACATCTTACATGAAACAAAACAAAAAACGTAAACAAACTCTCAAGAGTGCGCAGTACGGACTGGAAATCAGCTTTAATAGATAAGAGTTTGTGAGTTCACAGTATGAACCTGATTTGCCATCAAAACTTTGTGCTTCCAACTCTTTTATACACTTTTCCATCTTCATACTGATCTTGACCTGCAAATTAAGGAAGGCCAAATGCAGCTGAGTAGTTTTAAAATAAAAACCAAGCGATATAAAAAAACACCTCTGGTTACAAATTACACAACATATGTTTCCATGAAATGGAATAACATTATATTTAATAAGAGGATTATTTAATATCTTTTACAGCAAAGTCACCATACTCTAGCTCCCAAATTAAAGGCTCTTCAAAACAACAGCCTCCCAAACCTGCCGCAACAAATATGTGGATCACTGCAATGAGAAATGGAACTGCAAGTAAGTGATGACATTTTACGTGGTATATACTTCTTACTAATTGAGTCAAGGTCCATACTGAACATGTAAGTTTTCTTCCCCTTTGCATTATGGCCCAAGCACAAAAAGCAGGGGTCATGGATAGAAGGGGGAAAAAATCAACAGAAAATTTTAAAAAGTATGGGAAGATGAAGGGAGGAGCGTTGTCATTCTCATCCCCACAGGCTGCACTCATTTATGTCAGCACCAAGAATTGCGACCTTTCAACTTTCCCAAAAGTCACGATTCTAAGTGCTGACCAAAAAGAGCGTGGCCTCTGGGAATGAGAATAAGAGAGTGGTCTGTAACCCACATGTACCATCCCCAAGTTGTCATCACATTCAATAAAGAGGAAGGCATGAAGTAACATGTATGTCATAATACATCATAATAACCAAGGTTGAGATCCATAATGTAAGTTACAAACCAAGTTTTTCCCCCATCGATTTATGGCCAGAAATGGAAGGGCAAAAAACAAGGATCTGTAACTTATGTAGTGCAGAGTGACCTAAACAACGATATAAGTAACAGAGATATTTAAAAGACATTTTATGTTTTACTGTGTGTCTGACAGATTAGGAAACAGTTTTTAGCGGCACAGAACAGCTTCAAATTTCAGGGCTCGAAATTGCGACTCACTGGTCGCCAATGCGACCAAAAGTTGAGCTCTGGCGACTAAATTTTCAGAACTGGTTGCCAGCTGGCGACTCGTCTTTTGTCCGATAGTGGTAGCTAGTATACAACTCACCTTTCCGTTCCCAGTAAAAAAATGTCTGAATACTTATTACAAGAGAATTGAAAAAATTGAGTGTATTTCAACACATCGATACTATGTTTGCGGCGTGCCATCAGCGGCTTCTTCTCTCGGTTGGAGACCGGTACAAGCAATGTGGTTGTGTAGGGGCCTGGGCCAAGTTTGGCGTTTGTCAGCAGCAAAAGGCATTGAGAAAAACAAGTCGAAAACTAAAGAACTAGTAAAGAATTGGCAAAGGGAAAATACTCATTACAAGGACCCGTGTTTATCTCACAATGAAAGCCATGGACAAGGACGTTCGCGCGAAAATTTTCCAGTCGATAGATTTTTTTAAATTTTTTTCTGCTGGCAGATGATGAGTTACTTGTGCCAGGAATGCAAAAAAAATTGGGGGTCACCGTCTTCATTTCAGAGATAAAGCGTGTGGTAAACTATACTGATTTCGAAAAATTGCCCTATATAATTGAGCATGGTCCACCGGGGTTTATAGTTAAAAATATCGAAGGTTAGTCAACAGAGGCAAACGATCTTAGTCATATTTTGTAGAAGTGGGTCTGTTGCGTAAATAATTCGAAATTTTACTAACGTTTTCACAAAATTTAACCCTTCAAGAGCCATTTGAAACCGCCGCAAAGGTGCACGAAGAGCTAATAAGAACGGAATTCGATGGTGCATTTTGCCAAATATTCAAACTTCTAGTCGATAGATTTTTTTCATTTTTTCCCTAAACGTAGAAAATCAGCAGAGAAAATGATCCATCGAAAAAAAATTTGGGGTCACCGTACGTCCAAGATCGTTAAATCCAGGTAAAGCTCTAGCAATGGCCATCTGCCCTATCATTTGTTTATTTTCTGACTTCTAAGTTGGCAACCAAAATTTATGAACTGGCGACCAAAATTTTTCTGTTAGTCGCCAGCTGGCTTCCGAACGAAAAAGTTAATTTCAAGCCTTGAATCCCTGATTTAGTGATTTTGAAATTGTTGTTAAGAAGTTAGCACATTTTAATACACAATTTAAAGTAAAATAAAATTTAATTTAAACTTTTACTTGCTGTAAAAGTTAAGAATGTTCATTTGGTGATAGATCATGAAACATTTTGGCACCAAAAACTCAATTTAAGTAGGCTGTACAGCAGAATACTGCCCACTAAATTAACCAATCACACGGTGTGCATAGTAACTGAGAGATATAATTATAATGCCTGCTAGTGGACACAAATTAAGAGTGATCTCTGATAATTCACCACCTGCATGAATTTTTGTTTTTCTTTTTAGCCCTGAGCACAGAAAATTCCCCCATGAAGACTTGGGCAGGTACTAGAGCTTCTCATGGCAAGCAGAGTCGGAGTGGAACCAGAGCAAGGCATGTCAGTGACTTTGTTCAAGTTGAAGACTTGAAAAACAAAAATCATGTTAGGAGTGCTAGCATGTCTGCAAGTAAGTTCCTCCAAATTAGTGTACCAGTACCCCCAAACCAATTTTTTTTATGATAACAGCACAAATTCGTACATGCTCATTGGCTAATTTTTATCTTCAATAAGTGGACAGACACATGAATTTATGATTTATGCAATGCAGCAATGAGCGAGAGCAGACCATTTGACAGTTTGTTATCATAAAAAAACAAATGGATGTCAGTTTTTCACGTGTCTGTCCTGTTATAGACAATGAATTTCGTCGTAACATTGTCAAAGTAGTCTGCGGATCCACCCGGCTATCGCTACTTTGACAATGTTATGACAAAATTGATGATCAATAACAGGACAGACGCATGAAAAACTGACGTCAATTTGTTAAATATTAAACAGAGGAGCCTAGAAATTCAAATCTAAGTACACTATATGTACTCTGATTAAGTACATTTAATTAAGGACATAACCTACAGTAGCTCATCGTGATTCTCCTGATCTGTAGCTCAGTGATTACAGCTGTAGGTCTGCATCAGATCATGTATTTGACTTTTTCGAGGGAGCCACATTTTTCATTGACCAACGTTCAGGATCTAATGGAATTCACATTTCTTCCAAAAACAATACTTTGGAAAAGATGTTAATTCATTTGCCACGAGCATGGTACAACCAAAAAGTATTGTACCCTGGGATGTGTACATTTTTTACTGTTACCACTCAATGATCACTTGAAAACAAGCTGTAAAACCCAGACCAAATGTTAACGAGATCTACATGCCCCTATCTAGTTAATGGCTAGTGTTTGGACTGTGCATAAAATGTGATTTCAATTTCTAACCTGAAAAGTGTCTTTTGAGCATATAAATACATTATTTCCACAAGACTATTCTTAAATAAGAGATTCTATTTTT
>JAHPZR010037579.1:0-23252 GCA_019787425.1 Platygyra sinensis
GATCGTTATAAGTGATCATAATGTGTATTCAGTGAAAGATCAAGGCAAGCATTTCGTGTGTCACAGTTTCTTGTCACTAAACAAGTAGCATCTGGGACCACATTTGCATATTTACTCAGATATACCTCCATGTTCTAGGCGGTGTTCATGTTAAGCTTTCTCACAAAATCAACACTTAGCATGAAGGACCTCCCTTATGCTGAATCATTAAGTTTCTCCAACTTATTATATGGCACAACCTCCAGAGCAGAGAAACACTTTAGGCACATGTCATTTCAAGACGCCCCGCGTTGTTTTGAGGAAACAATGCACTTTTAACCAAAAAAGCGTTTTACCTGCATTCCAGGAGAAACATCAAGCAAGAACTTCTCGTCTTCTTCGTTAAACAATCACTGCGAACAATAAATTTCGTTACTTTCATTATCAAAATGAAACAGAACTCTGTATACAGAATCTTTTCCTAATCAGTATAAAAAGTTGGGCTCCTTCATTTGTTCTCGGTCAAAGACTAGATTTTACAGCTCTAGTATACTTGAACTCCATTGGCATAATTATCTGAAGGATAAATAAACTTGCAAAAAGAAACTTAGAAGTTCTGCGATCTTGCAAGAATGACACGCCAACTGGCTACCTGTGGATAACAACCATCCAAAGAGAGCAATATATGAATACTGGCTAGATGAATCAACGATGGAATCGACAAACAAATTTACCGGCACCTCTCCACAATTGCTACACCGTCGTGGATATTTTTTTTTTTTTGCACAACGTAAAAGTGTTGGTATCTGGTTGAAACGTACACTGAATATATTTATAGCATTGGCGGAGTTTGTTGTTGCCGATTATTATCATGTAAGAAGGTTACAGTGATCATTTGTATGGGAAACATGTATCAATAAAAGAACGTTATGGGTGACAGAAAAATACACTTACTTGACAAGATGGCTTCTATAAGCAAAGTTTCACCCCTCAATGACGAACAAAGTGCAACAGGCCAACAGACGTCTAGAGAAAAAAAGGCGCGCTTTCCAGTACTTTTCGCCCTGTTCAGTGCCGTACGCAAGGTGGCAGGATTCCTAATTTGCATGTTCATGATGCGATCATGTACGTGATGGCATTGTAACTTAATACAGCTCGTTCACGATTTTTTCATCGATGTCTGAAAAATAACGCGATGTAGCACGTGTATATCAGGCGCATATTGTCTGTGGTAAGGGTTTATATCCGGAAGGAATTATATATTTACATATACCCAAACCTTTTTGTAAGGCAGGTTTGAATATATGTTATGTGGCCTTGCCATATAATTTCACTAACCTAATATTTTACAAAGAACGAAAATCTTAAAAGTATAAAAAGTCTGGGCTTTTTAGAAGCAATTAAACAAGCGTTTTTTTTTTTCAAATTGTATCTGGGCGAGAAACCCGGAGGCAATTTTCCTTCAAAAAGCAGCAAGGCTGCATTCGTGCGCGTCTCAGTATTATTTGCAGTTACGTATTCAAAGCAGGGACGTACGTTGTTCAAGTAAGGTGTCATTACACACCTGGTAGTACATTAAAAAAGCGCGCTTCTGCTGGTAAAAAATTTGGTCTAGAAGGTAGAAAAAAAAAAAAAAAAAAAAAAAAAAAAACCAATGTAGAACAAAGAGAGGCTTGAATATCATAACTTCTGACTTTTCTTGAAAGCAGCAGGTATACAGCATCAGGACTAGACCAGCAGATGTGAGTGCAAATGTTGCAGTTAATTTTTGGTTTCAGTTAATTTTATAATTTAACTAGTTTTTTTTTTTCTTACTATAGACCTAACCCCATTTACCACCCTAACCCTAACCCTATCCCTAGACCTAACCCCCTCCCCCAGTGTTTTTTCTATTATTTTGCACTCACCTGGATTTCAACTCCAGACCTCCATCTTTATCTCCGCTACACCGCACAAGCAATCGCTGCAAATTTGCCCATATTAGTTGGTCTAACAAGTTATTGTTCCCAGACTTACCCTTCCCCTTAGACACAAATTAAGCTGGTTTGAAAAAATATGAACCAGTTAAAAATAAAATCACCTACTTAGAAAAAAAACTAACCAGTTAAATGATAAAATTAACTGAAACCAAAATTAACTGCAACACATACAACATTTCAAAAATGTACCGAAATTGTTTCCATTGTAAACAGATAAGACGTATCCTTCATTATCCTGGAAGAAACTAACGGGCGTGGCTTGTTGGAGAAGTGACCTACCAGGGGAACAAAGGGATCTCAAAACAACCAACGGTTACTTTTACTTTAGAGTGGAATCAATACCTCTTTCAGTAACCGAGAGATCAAAAACAACCCAAGCTTTCCACATTGACCGTCAATGTTTACTTTGCAGCAGTAGGGTATATCAATCGTGAAATTTCTGACATCACATTGATCTTGCAAGGCCGCTTAAATTTTCAGCATCAGTGTCACCAATACTCAAGTAGAGTTTTGTTTTTTTATTTGTTTGTTTGTTTGTTTGGTTGTTGGTTTCTTTCGTTCGTTGTTTTTCTTGGTTGTTTCCTAGTTAAAGTAGAGTACTTCCCCTGGAACGTATGTAATCTTGTAGTAGCCCTTTCGGTGAAACACTTTTACGAATTGAAAAGTCCCTCCAAGTAGCCTGAGAAAGCAGGCGTATTTCCGGCTGCCACTAGACTCCGACCGAGTCAATCGCCGAATTGAAAAACAAAAATGCGACATACTTGAATTGAATGCGGGTTCAGTCGAATATTCGACTGATCCCTTCCAATGTACGAGTGAAGCTCGACAGTTGATTTAAACGTCACATTTTACGTGCGCCGAATTTAGTTCACAGATTATATTAAATTATTACCCATAACTCCACAGTTTTGTGTTGCATGGCATACTGGCATGCGCACAACAAGCGGAAGGGAACATTGGGCGACAACACGAGATTTACAAAAGAAGGCCGTTGAAGATGCCAGGCTGAAGTGCGGTTCTTGCTTCCCTTCAGTTACTATACAAAGCCAATTAAGTTTCGCTACATTCTGTTTGCACCAAAAAAAATGGTGTCTGAAACGCAAAATGTCAAAATGTGCTCCTTATCATTTTCTTCCGTATTAACTTGAAGCGGAGTCTGGGAATGAATAGGTAATTCGAGCTCAGCAATTGTATTTGGCACAAAAAATGCAACGTTTAAATCAAATGCCGAACTTATTAATTCGAGTGGACTCAAATTAAAATTAGATTCGACGCATGTAAAATTAAATGGAACATTTAAACCGGGCCTAACAGACAAGCGACAGCCGGAAATACGAGTTCGCATCTAGTCCCTATCAGGTTGGATGCTCCTTTGTTTTTTTAACTAAACTGACTATCTCAATCCTCAAGACGCGATTTGTATTCTGCTAGGCAATGAGTACTATATTTAAATTTATAAGAACAAATAAACTCTCTTTCTGAAGTAGTTTCTGTGGTTGTTGCCGTAGTATTTGCGCTGCTGTTGCGGTGCTCGATATGATCTTTTTTTTTCTTGTTGTTCTTGCTCTTCGTTTTGGTACAGCTAGCTGTTTATTCAGTAAATGTCCGAGAAGCCCAAAAATGTCCGGTCAATACGATTAAGTTTGGAAAAACCTCTCATTTGACTTGACTCTGAAACCACAGTAATAAATTTGTGATAATGACTGTGAAAGACGGTAATTGATGAAGCGATTCAGTAATACGTGTAATAGTAAATCACTGATAGAAAGTGGAATTCTCCCGAGAAATACTTGGTCATACAATTCCAATAATAATAAACGAGTATTCTCGTTTTTCTCACGATGTGCTTACTTGTGATGTAGATCGCGACGTTCTGGCTGCCGCATACTACTGGTCAGTCTTCATCAGGCGATGTGGTCGAGTGGTTTGTTGAACTCGTAGCGCGCTAAGTACTGCTCGGTGCGCGTAGGCGTCCTGTACACGCCGGTGGTGAGGTGGCCGTCTGGTTCTCTTGCAATTGCGGTGTCAAAGAAAGTGAGTTTGTCAGTAGCCTTTCTCTGTCTCCGTCGTGAAGCGGACGGAAGGCTGCTAATTGTTCAGATGCTGTAAGAAGCTAGCGATGTCAACGTATAGCGTTTCCAGACCCGGGGTTTGTAGGAAGAAGTTATTGCCTGTTGTTCGAAACTCTCCATGCATAGGTTAGCCATAACAGCGAAAACCGGGTTTCCCATGGTTGCGCCTTCTAAGTGTTCGTACATTGATCCGCTTTAGTGAAGTGAGTGAATCCCTATACGAAATGCACGAGGTCAGCGACCTAAGCAGGTGTTACTGTCGAGCGGGGTGCAAGGCTTGGGTCGTCCTCTAGTTTCTGTAGCGCGGCTTGTACAGCGGCGTCAATAGGAAGGTTGGTAAACAGCGACTCGACGTCGAAAGACACCATGATTGCGATAATCTCATAGACGGCGCACATTACCTTTCTGTCGAGACGACACCAAATCGCTAGTGACCCAGATGAATACTTCCAGATGTGAATAAACGTATATTCGTATTGTATGAAAATCAAGCAAAAAATAGATATGACTTACAGATCGGTTGTTGACTAAGACCTGCCAGCACCCTTCCGGGAGTCTAAGCGTATGGAAGACAATGCAAAACGAACCATATAGCATGCGCAACAACTTGACCTTGTTACTGTGGGCGCAACACACAACCAAACTCTCATATAGGACACAACGATCATGGTTGTTTGTAATCTCTGCAATAGAAAATTCTCTAGTCAAAAAACGTCATTTTAGCCTGGTGAAGATCTTCAGTTACAAAAACAAAGTTGCCAAGGAAATCTAAGACATATCTTCATGCAGAAAATCGATTTTCCAGCTGGGACTACGAGTAAATTTATTTCATCTTCAAATGCAACGTATTATTATTATTATTATTATTATTATTATTATTATTATTATTATTATTATTTTATTGTACTCCCTCAGAATATTTCTGTAAATGCGAATTTTGTCGAGCAGTGACCTGACGAAGCTAAAGTGTATCAAATCCGCTATTTTTAAAGACCCTGCTTAAAAGTAAAAGACTTTCATATAATTCTATGCTAAAAAAGGTATTCACCTTCGCACTTTTTATTTTTTTCGAATTGTAAACTACGTCATACGTAGTAATGTGCATTGAGTGCAATGCTACTTGGAATCGCTATATTTGTCGATAAGACTGAGAGTATAAGAGTATTGAAAGAGCGACAGTTCCTCACCATTCGGCTGTTCTTTTCATTGGAGTACATCTTGTATGGACTGTCTGTCTGAGCTATTGTTCCGCTGTCAGTTTACTTTTGAGAATTTATCACTAGTTGTCAACCTTGACAAGACTATAAGGGCCAGTGTTTCCGCGGATTAGCCCGTCACGATCATTACATCATTACTAATTCTTGAAAAGCATAAGCTGGAATAAGCACCTGTTGTACACATCATGATTGGGAACAGTTTCTTAACTTAAGTGCATGCAATAGCTTTACTTTCAAGCTGGCGCCATTTTTCTCATATTTCGTCTATCAGTATTCTGATTTATTGCAGCGGGAAGTGTCACGCACAGGATGCCTTAGGAATTGAGAATGACAGATTCCAATATCTCATACACCCTACCATCTCATTACAAATTGAGTTCAATCATGCAAGTTTGCGCTATACTATGTCGTAAAGAGCATTGCCTTTCTGTTAAAAAGAATTTTACCACATGTCCATTCCATACCTTAGAGTCTTCTGCTGAGAACAGTCATGTGCATATCAGGGCTGAAACCGGTCCTAGTTAAGATCTCATTGGTCAAGAGAGTATTGATGAGATTTAACGCAAAGTCAATTTCATAATTGAAGTAAAGTTCTTGCACTTTTGCACTATTATCATAAATCATTAATTGGAACAACCTACAAATGAATCCTCGGGCGTGCAAGTTCGCTGGACCCCCGTCGTGTGTACAGGGGGAGGGTCCGAAGATCGCTAATTAAAAGTAAAAAGTCATGAACTTCTGTTACTTGATGAACAAAACTGGAAAAAAAATACGGAATTGTCTAAAAAAAGCTGTTTTTTGGCCGGTCTACATGGCATTTGACCATGATGGATGCCATGGCAACGGCAATAATGATGGACCCTCAATTGATATATAAAAATTACCGCAGAGAATGAAGGAACAGCTGCTAAGAGTTTCAGCCCCTCAGGGAAAATCGTCTCTTCGAAACTTTGAAAAAACCTTATGGTGCATCCTCCACCCCCTTCCCCCGCCACCCTTCCCCCACTTTACGTCCAAGGGTTAAAGGTCTTCTATTAACCTCACACGACTGCGCGCTAAAGAAAGACATGTAATATCATAAATGAAACGTTGTTAATAATATTGCTCTCAATTGATGCAATAATCGATTAGGTTAAATCCAAAGAGAAAATATTCATGTCGTAACCAAGGCTTCAAACATTCTCTGTTCACATCAGTTAACACTGTTACTTTAAAGATGCAACTTTCCCCACTGAATATCCACTATTCCCAGCCTTCGCGCACAGATGCACTTGGACCCGTTCGGGCTTCCGGGAATTGAAATTTCTCCCATGCGCAAAGTTCAACCTCACTGTGATCGGTATACCAAGGGGGATACTCCACCTTTACATCCTCCAAACTCTTGGACTACTTTTGAAGACAGTGATATTAGTACAAAACATCCCAGCACAATGATCACTAAACTGTACTCTAATAACAATTCTTGAATTGTGTAGATCGTGTTAGTTCTGGACTGATCAGCAGTAACTGAAGTCATGTTTAAGCGCAGAGGTTGCTCCATAAATGCTCCTGACGCAAATAAGCTCACCTGCCTTCAGTGCTGTTTGAGTCCGGAGGACAGTTTAAGAAGAACTTTTACCTTAATAAACGCGACAGGAAAGCTGCTTTTGGAACCTGTCACTGAAACTGCATACAAGCGATCTGATAAGTATGCCCGGAAAAAGGTGTCAAAGCATACATTCTTACGGTAACTGAAGAAGCCACCAACCGAGACAAATATTTTTTCAATGACCTTTTTCCTTGTTAAAGTGATCTGAAGTGGGTCTTAACCCTTTTGCATTCCACCAAATTAATTGCTCAGTGCTTATCTTATTCTCGCTTATTACATGGCATAAGTCCATAGTTTTGACTGTATTATCGCTTGTTCTAAACATCATTAATTGAAGAAAGTAAAATGAGCACAGGAAAGCTGTGGTAGAAGCTTTAGGGAGTACAGGGCCTAGAAGATTTTGTTACTATATGAATGAAATGACTGGAAACTTTTGAAGAGATTCATCATTTCTTTGCAAATAGAACTGATCGTTAGATATGCTACCATGCAATCACTGTTGTCTTTCGAACTGTTCGTTATCAAAAAGGTAAGGAAAAAAAAACTTTTCGCCCGCCTTTCCAATTGTTAAATTTGTTTACCTTGACTCTTGACTCCAACTGTCAGTTGATCAACCCTCGATAGGGTCTCGGTAACTGTATGTATATCATATCATCTAGTGATCTCCCTGGCCATAAAATGATCAAGTTTTACTGCTGGTAAAGAGAAACACTGACGATCTTAACGGTAACCACGCACAATAGTTCCAGAATACGTTTTCTGAGTTCTACCACTGAAACCCAGCTTCGTTCATGCTAGGGGTCAACATTCTATTACAGTAAGAGGACGTGATGGAATCTCTGCAGTTTGCACTTCTGTGAGATTGCAGAAGTAATTACTATCGAAATCTAACTAGCCATCGACTGAAGATAAAGGGTTATGACTTTTATGCTAATAGGCAGTATTTTATTGGGTGATTTGAACTTAATGCATAGTTTGCATGACATCAGTGTTTAAAGCCTCATACAACGTGGCGCCGGCACTGATGCGAGATGCATAGCCAACATAACCTGTTTCGAACATAACCATACATTCTGCTATTGGTAAACACCTGAAAAAAGAACACAAGTTACAAGCAACTAATCCACAAGACCAATTTGCAGTTTTAAAGAAATCCTGCACAATAAAGTTTGATTGCTTGACACGCAGTCAGATTCACACCATCTTTTATATTTATTCAATCCTATCATGTATTTCGAACTTGATAATGATGACACGGAGTTATCGGAAAGCCGTCGACAAGTGAAATCAGGGAAATAATTTCACGTGCGTTTTGTAGGAATTCTGATAATTTCCCCAACCTCATTTTTAACTCATTCATGCGCGCATGCGCGAGTTATAGCGGTGTCGGGGCTTCATCCGGGAATTTGCCTGGACTTTTTAATCGGCGTAGACGGAAATTAAATGTTTATTAATTTATGCAGAAGTTAACCGGAAGTAAAGGTGGAGAGGAAACAAGGCAATGCGCGCCACCTAGGGTTCGAACCTCGGCCTTACTTCGGTGGCTGGATTTCAAGGCGAACTTGCTATCCACTTGGACATCTCAACATTCCTGCGTTGAGAGGCGTTAAGAAACGATATTTATAGTTGGGGTGTTACCGCTGGCCATATATAAGAACAACATCAGCCTGAACCCCCACAACTATGAGGGGTCATCTCCGCCAATATTCTGTTTCAAATTCTGTTATGACGATCAAATTCTTTGCTAATAAAAATACAACCGAAATTGAACAAACAGAATAGAATTTAGGAAGTCAGAACAGAAATTGAGTGAACAAAATGGAATTTAGAGCATCCGAACAAAACGAAACAGAAATCGGCGAAAGAGAACACAAATAGACGATGTCTCAATTTCTATTCTGTTTTTTGGGCAAACAGAATAAAATTTAGGAAATCAGAACAGAAATTGAGTGAAGAAAACGTAATTTAGAGCATCTCAACAAAACGAAACAGAAATTGGCGAAACAGAACAGAAATTGGCGATGTCTCAATTTCTGTTGTGTTTTCCGATGAACCGAGTGGAACCTGGGTAAGAGCCAGTAAAACATTATAATGTATTAAAGTGTATAAAACAAGGACTGCGGACTACGGACTACGGACTAGGGACTACGGACTGCGGACTGCGGACTGCGGACTGCGGACTGCGGACTGCGGACTGCGGACTGCGGACTGCGGACTGCGGACTACGGACTACGGACTACGGACTACGGACTACGGACTACGGACTACGGACTACGGACTACGGACTACGGACTACGGACTACGGACTACGGACTACGGACTACGGACTACGGACTACGGACTACGGACTACGGACTACGGACTACGGACTACGGACTACGGACTACGGACTACGGACTACGGACTACGGACTACGGACTACGGACTACGGACTACGGACTACGGACTACGGACTACGGACTGGGTATAAAACACGGACTCAGGTATGAAAAGGGGACTAATAAGTATTACGGACTGGGTATAAAATACGGACTCGGTATAAAACACGGACTGAGCATTACGGACTCGGTATAAAACACTTAGAAAGGCTCTACATTGAATATGAAAGTCTAGCACGAACGTCTTCATAATAAAAATAAAAAGCTACATGTAACTGTAAAAGTCTCACTTCCCGAAAGTGCCCGCTCATACAGGTTCAACCATACTCGATTGCCGAAAAAGGAAAAGAAGACACTGAAGGTCACAAAATTGACGAGCTGTATGAATTTTCCAATGATTCAACCATGATTAAATGTTTTGAAAGATCAACAGTCTAGAGAACTGAGGAGAATTCGAACGACGTGACCCGCTGTTTATTTATACGATACACACATATAAATACTTCCATGGCAAAATGAGGAACAAAAATTTGATAAATAGGAAAAAAAACCGACATTACACAAGGATGGCAGTTCTGCTCTCCTTAATATCGCCTTGGAAAAGGAAGGGGAAAAAAGAAAAAAAAACGTTATTACAACAAGGGGTATTCGTATTTGGTCACCCATCCAAGTACTGTCTCCACCGAACAGGACTTAACTTTGTTGAGCAGACGAAACTTGCTGCTGTCCTTGTGGTAGATTGAGTCCACGTTTTGTGTATTTTAGAGAACCTAGGCCTCGACGGCAAATATTTTGGATATATTTATGGAATTGATCGCAGGAATTACATATTTAGTAATAGCAGGTTTTGAGAGAGATTTTCACTCTGAAAAAGTTTAGTTACTTACGAAATTCGAGCGCAAAATTTAAATCCACTTTTTGCTAGGCGTCGTAGACCCTTTGCATAAATGACGTCTAAATTTGAATAACAATACTTGGTACATCCATAGCCTCACACTCATGTGAAATTTCCTTTGTCTTGAAACATGAACGTGAGGCTAAGGATGTACCACGTTTTGTTATTCAAATTTAATTAGGCGCCATTTATGCAAAGGGTCTATCCCTGGTGTCGCCGTCGTCAGTGCTTAAGTTCCCTAATGTAGGACAACAGCATGTTTCGTCTGCTCAACAAAGTTAAGTCCTGTTCGGTGGAGACAGTACTTGGATGGGTGACCAAATACGAATACCCCTTGTTGTAATAACGTTTTTTTTTCTTTTTTTCCCTTCCTTTTCCAAGGCGATATTAAGGAGAGCAGAACTGCCATCCTTGTGTAATGTCGTTTTTTTTCCTATTTATCAAATTTTTGTTCCTCATTTTGCCATGGAAGTATTTATATGTGTGTATCGTATAAATTAACAGCGGGACACCTTTCGAATTCTCCTCAATTCTCTCGACTGTTGATCTTTCAAGACATTAAATCATGATTGAATCATTGGAAAATTCACACAGCTCGTCAATTTTGTGACCTTCAGTGTCTTCTTTTCCTTTTTCGGCAATCGAGTATGGTTGAACCTGTATGAGCGGACACTTTCGGGAAATGAGACTTCTTTAATTACATGTAGCTTTTACATTTATTATAATAATAATAATAATAATAATAATAATAATAATAATAATAATAATAATAATAATAATAACGTCTTTATTATAAGCATCCGATAAAATTACATATCTGATGTTACAGTGAAAATATATAGATAGAAAAAAAAAAATGATTAAAATACATATGGGATATTTACACAGCTAGATTATATTCAAAAATTAATCTATTAAAAAAGCTATTTTTATAACGTTCAATGTTAATACTGGGCCTGACAATGGATTTCCTTCGAAGGTTTACAGTATCGTCTTTGTACTTAGGGAGCAAGCTTTTCAATGGATGGTCATCGCGTTTGAGGTTATAAAAAAGGCGTCTGTCGCTTTTCTCCAAAAGATCATATATATTATAATAGACCGACGTATAACGCCTCTTAAAGCATCTTTTTAAAAACCTTTGTATAACAGTAAGTTCGGAGACACTTGCAGCATAAACTGAAGGACCGTATAATAACTTAGGGATTACAATTGAATTACAATTATGAAGACGTTCGTGCTATATTTTATTCAATGTAGAACCTTTCTAAGTGTTTCATACCGGCTCAGTCCCTGTTTTATACCTTAGTCCGCGTTTTATACCCGAGTCCATGTTTCATACCCAGTCCGTAGTCCGTAGTCCGTACTCCGCAGTCCATATTTTATACTGACCAGTAATGTATTACTAGTAGTTTCCGTGGGAAAGTGAAGTGCTGCGAGTGAATTACGTAACCTGCGATCAGTCGTCCTTTTGGAAGATGTTTTTATGTCATTTAGCAAGTATTATTGTAGAGGGATAGTCAACATAAGCTACTAGATTAGAGTATTTTGCCAAAGGCTAATGGGCTTAAAAGCTCTTCTGTTTAAAAAAAAAACGCGCTGAGACGACACAATAAACTGTTCACTCATGCGAAAATTTTTTCATCGAGTATTCACGGTTGAACTAAGCTTGTTCTAATCAATTCCCCGGCTGGAGGATATTCTGTGCCTTTCCTGCGGGTTGCTGCGGGACTTGACCACTGTGGGGGCCTGCAAGGAGAAGCGCCGGCGACATATGGTGCGAAAAGGCTACGAAAATTTTGCATCACCTCTGTTGATTACTCGTCTGTGTCTGTGGCAAGGACAACGA
This sequence comes from Platygyra sinensis, assembly GCA_019787425.1. Lineage (NCBI taxonomy): Eukaryota > Metazoa > Cnidaria > Anthozoa > Scleractinia > Merulinidae > Platygyra > Platygyra sinensis. The sequence continues at coordinate 11,955 of JAHPZR010037579.1, forward strand.
CGGAAGACTTACTCTTTGAACTGATTCACTGGAGTTCTCTGAGTCACTCTGTTCACTTTTATGTGTCTCGATGAGGTCTTTCACCTCTTCAAGTAAAGAAAGACTATGGAAGGTCTTCCCTTCGCGCAGCAATGTTGAAAGTGGAATAAATTTATTCGAGCGGGAAATGGATTTACACATTATAATACATTATAATGTTTAACCGGCTCTTACTCAGGTTCCACTCGGTTCGTCAGAAAAACACAACAGAAATTGAGACATCGCCAATTTCTGTTCTGTTTCGCCAATTTCTGTTTCGTTTTGTTGGGATGCTCTAAATTACGTTTTCTTCACTCAATTTCTGTTCTGATTTCCTAAATTCTATTCTGCCTGTCCAAAAACCAGAATAGAAATTGAGACATCGTCTATTTGTGTTCTCTTTCGCCGATTTCTGTTTCGTTTTGTTCTGATGCTCTAAATTCCATTTTGTTCACTCAATTTCTGTTCTGACTTCCTAAATTCTATTCTGTTTGTTCAATTTCGGTTGTATTTTTATTAGCAAAGAATTTGATCGTCATAACAGAATTTGAAACAGAATATTGGCGGAGATGACCCCTCATACACAACACATGTTCTTGTATGTGGGTTTTTACTGTATCGCACAAATTTGCGCTCACGGGCAAACTCATAATAACAACATATCGTCCATACATACATAAACGTTTAGATCAACAATCAAGTCGCACACACGGTGGGACAAAGGTCTAATTTACTTATTCTTTAGCGCAGTTATACTAAGGCTGGACTTTTGAAGTGAATTAAATGAGCATTATCAGAGCACTGCAAGAGCGTTGTATGTGCACTGAAACATAAGATTTACTTGTAGTGAGTGATGATAAAGTCAGGGTACAATTCATTTGCTGTTTATAGTTTTATGCGAACTTTTCACAATGAGCTGTTTTATATTTTCTGTCAAAGAAAGACTGTTTATGATTAATTAATCGATAATGGTTTTGTCAGTAGTATAAAAATGTTATTGCTAACAGGTATACTGGAAGGTTAAAACAACAAATTAATTTTCGGTGAGGTATTTAGCGTTGCAGAAGGTCTTTAAGATAATAAGGTGTTGATTTCAGAGAGAAACAATAACAATCTGCTGTTTTCACGTTTTGCGTAAGTTGTTGTGGTATGTGAAACATGTCCTTTGCGGCGTTCCTTTACAATTTGTAGGATCAGCGGACTGCCTTTAATTTCATCTTTTTATAAAAGGGAAGATTTTGAGTGGGGATATACGCGATTGTGCTTTTAATGTCAGCTTTTAATCGAAGATTTAGCGGCGGTGGAGTTTGGTTCATTCAGGATAAATTTGCTTTCACGGGCAACCTCGTAATAAAAACCGGTCATACGGCCGGGTCATACGGTCAGTACAAAATGCAGACTGCAGACCGAGTACAAAATGCAGACCGAGTAAAAAATGCGGACTAGGTACAAAATGCAGACTGCAGACCGAGTACAAAATGCAGACTGAGTACAAAATGCGGACTAGGTACAAAATGCAGACTGCAGACCGAGTACAAAATGCGGACTAGGTACAAAATGCAGACTGCAGAACGAGTACAAAATGCAGACTAGGTTCAAAATGCAGACTGACAGGAAAAACTGTTTTTTTTTTTCGTTAGAAACGTGGTAACATTAGATTATATAAGTTACCTATTGTCACGCAGTAACCTTGCAGTGCCCAATGTGTTGTACGTAGATCAAATTGCAATACTAGCGTTTCTATTTTATATAATACAGAGAAGTCCGAAAACCCCTTGAAAGCTTAAAACGGTGTAAGAATGAACTGTATAAATTCTTTTTCATATCGTTTAAAGTGCACGTTTCAAGATATAGAAAAGCTGAGTACATTCCCCAAGAATGCGAAGATGATGAGGTGATTGCATGACAATAGGGTCACAATAAGTACAAGTTATAAAATCGAATGCTGACACGTTTCGGGCGTAAATAAAAAAAAACAGTTTTTCTTATCAGTCTCCATTTTGTACTCAGTCTGCAGTCTGCATTTGTACTCCAGCCTTATTGTGAACACCTGCATGTGAAGAAGCACAAAACTTTAATATTAAATCAATGGTGCATTGCTATTCTTTTTCAGCTGTAGTTGATTATATCAGATGTGGTATGGCATCATCCCTGTATAATTTAACATTTTTGATCACTGGCAACATTTATCATAAATTACATGTGGTGAATACTCAATGTATTATTCACCCAAATGATTATATTTTATTGCCATTTAGTGAGAAATGCTATTTTAATCATTACAGGACTTGAACTAGCAAAACATCAGATCATTTTTTGATCAAAGCAAACAGATTTTGATTGATCAGAAGCCTTGCTGCTTGTAAATGGAGCAGTAATTAATTATTCCCCTCAATAACTTGTTTTTTGTAAGCAAGGTGGCCTCATGGTTAGTTCGCTTGTCTCCGGATAAGGTGGTCTGGTGGCCTCGGCCAGGGCCACTGTTTTATGTTCTTGGGAAAGACATTTCACTCTCACAGTGCCTATCTCCACCCAGGTGTATCAATACGTTCTGGGGTTTTTAATGCCGAGGCATAACCCTGAAGTGGACTAGCATCCCATCCAGGGGGGTGACTATAAATAATTGCATCTTTTTTCAGGCTACTGAAACTGGAGGTAGACTCCAGCCTAGTGGGCCACTTGGCTCATATGCAGACTTTACAATTGATAAAACAATTTAATTTCCAATGGCATTTAATATTTTACAATTACTCACTTAAGTGGACGTGTATAGTGGTGGATATTTGCCAAGCCACGAAGAGGCAAGGTAAATAACCACCACTTTTGCCAACACTGAGGTGAATAATTGTTTTAGTATATACCACACAAGCTGAATAACTAGCGAACCAGAGTACCTTTATACACACAAAAGCCATTTCGTTTTTCTTCAGCTGCTCGGAGGTGAATAGTACTTGGCTAATCACCTCCGAGCTAGCGGGCAGTGTTCCCTTATAATTTCTGCCACATTAGACGGCGACTTTGAATTCAATGCTCTAATAATTAGGTTATCGTTTACTTGGAGCTCTTGCTCGCAAACTACTTCAGGTAGTGTGTTTGATTCTTCGACCTCTTCGGCATTGTTGAGCCCAAGTGCGGACGAACTTTCCTCGCCCATGGGTTCCTCATGGTCGCCTTCGTTAGTCTGGACTGGTTTTTGTCCGAACACAAGCTGTTTTGCGGAGGTTTTTCCGTGGATTTCGGTAGCCGCTCGTTTCGAGGGTTGAATGCAAGATGGCGACAATTCCGTGCAACGCTTCACTGAACACTTTTGTTCCAGTTCAAGATCACTTTGAATATTTCCACTCTTTTGTTTGAAGTCGCTCACCTTGAAGACAAATGATTCGCACTTCCTGCAGACCAACTTTGGAAGGCAATCAGCCTCGCTTATGGTAATTCCACAGGCATAATGAATTTTCGCAGGAAGGTTTTTTTCGATGCCGCTTTTGCCTAAAACCCGCAGCATGTGACGGCTTTCGTTCGCATCACCACACAGCCGACACACCGAATTTCGAGGATGAAGCTTTTTGGGAGTCGAAGGCTCCATACAAGAGATTTTTAACGCAGAAAACGTATTCGATTTACCAGACTCGATAGCTCACTTAAATTAATGACAATTTGTATTTTTGCGGGGAATTCCATCAACCAATAACAATGGCGGATTTAACAGCGATTGCATAAATTAGAGTTCAGGAAATATTTATGAAGGATCACGTGACCAGCCGATGCCAGGGTCTTTTCCCGCCCCTCCCAATTTCAAAGGGAAAAGCCCTGGGAACGAGGTTGGTCATATTACAAGGACAAAGCTAGTACAAGTCCTACCAGGCCAATCTCCCTTTTTTTCATTATCTACTCTCTAGATATTCCAAAGATCAGAAAGAGGCCTCCATCCAGCTTTACGACGAAAGAAGGAAGAAATGTGTCTTTTCCCTGCTCCTCCAAAGGTTACCCTAAACCAGAGATCACGTGGTACAAAAACGATCAAAAGCTTGACAACCGCCGCTATAATAGAATGACGGGAGTGTTGACATTTCCCAGTATCCAGTTTGGTGATCGAGGCTTGTACAGATGCGAGGCGACGAACTTTTTGGGTTTCGACTCTGCCACTGTCGAAATTGTAGTTGAAGGTACCGTTTTCGTTAATACGCGCTTTTACAAAACAAAACACCAGCCGAACTCCCGTTTCCAAAATTTCCGTCAGTCTTGCGTGTTATCGACAGATCGGATCGAAATCCACCAATCACAGCCACTAGTGTGACCTTCAGACCTTCTTTACGCCGTGCTAGCGGGCTGTGATTGGTGGATTTCGATCCGATCTGTCGATACCATGTATGATCGACGGAAATTTTGCAAACGTTTCCGAGGGTGTTTTGTTTTCGAAAGTCGCGTATCAACGAAAACGGTGGTAATTTTGAAATAAATTAAAAGAAATTGTTCTTTAGACCTAAGAAGTTAATGTTGTTAAGTCGAACAATTTATACAGAAATTTTCAGCACGAATTCTGAAAAAGAATTATGAATTGTCCCAGTTTCAAAACGTCTAACCCTGTGTGGAAAGTTGTACTTTTGGATAATTGATCCTGCCATTTAAGGTGGATATGAGTGGTTTTCAATTGAGTGTCTTAAAGGGGCTCAGTCACGGTTAAACGGTTTGAAAAGCTTAGCTCAACTTTTCAAATTCGTTGTTTGCAATCCGTGTCAATCTTCTCCATCCTTAACCATCCTTGTTCCTTTATGGTTTATTATTATCTCTTTGATGTTTTTCTATCTTTATGAAGTGTTATTTTCAGGTTTCCTTCAATTTAATGGTAATTTTGTCGATGCTCAAAATAACTCAAAATACCGTGACTGAGTCTAATTCCTAAGTAATTAGTTTGGTTTTGGTTTCACGAGAATCAATTGAAACCCACTCTATAAGAAAATAAAGAGTGTAGATTTTTGTCCAGGGTCGAGGGTCCAGGTAATATTAAAAAAAGTTAATATCCTATCCTTTATTAAATTAATGTATAACGGTAATCGCGTGGTTCGTTTTTCGTCTTGCGATTGTTGAAGTCATTCATGCGTTTGAAGTCATTCTTTTCGCTGATCTTTGTTTCTAACCTTATGGAAAAGACAGTAGAGCGTTTAGGGTACGACGTTACCTTCAATCCGCCTGGCGACGGCGATTGCTTCTATGACTCGGCGCAAAGGCTTTTGGAATTGAAACCCAGAGCCTTAAGCAGGTGATCCGGCTTCGACCTCCTGAAGAGCCACTAGTTTGATGTGAGTATTCAACCTATATATATAGTATAGCTAACACTCGACAAAGATAAGTTGTGTCAATTGGCAGCGACTTTTACTAGAATTTTCAGTCAAAATTGACCACAATTACAAATTGCCAAAAAAGTCAACGCTGTGTCTAAATGCCCGGCAGCCGAGCAACGTCTCAAATGGACTAGATGCCCTGCAGTCAAAAATTTTCACAGAATTTCCACTGAAAGATTCTTTCAAACTTCTTGCTGATATTTCAGTGATGTTTCTTTAGGAATGCAGAGCGATTCCAAACATTGTGTTCGTTGCAAGACGACGAAGTAACCGAGCTTGTGTATGCTATAAACTCGAACCTAATGAGAAGATGCGATGTTTAAGGGGTTCTAAAAATTATTATGGATTTGTAGTGGACGAATTCTCCAAGCTTGTGTGCACCATAAAATCGCAATGGTCTTTATCCGGCTGCCGGCAACGGTCTCAAGTAGACTAAATGCCCGGTAGTCAAAATTGTTCACCAAATTCTCATAAGGTTCGAAAGGAGCTTTTTGTAGGTATTCCATAAATATCTCTGACTGTCGATGTAAGCGTAAATCTTCTAAAGTGTCAAGCACATGCCGAGTTTATAGCACGCACAAGCTGGGTTATTTCGTCATCTTGCAAACTAACCTTATTTTTTTGGAATCGCTCTACATTCCTAAAGAAACATCAAATATCATCAAGAAGTTTGAAAGAATCTTTCAGTGGAAATTCAGTGAAAATTTTCTGACTGCCGGGAATTTAGTCCATTTGAGACGTTGCCTGGCTGCCGGGCATTTAGGCACAGCGAAAAGTCAATCTCGTGACCCGCAATGTGTCCTTTAATTTAAGGGGTGGCGAATGGTAAAATCCGAGACTCGCCGAGACGCCGAGACTCTTGTTTGAAAATCCGAGACCGAGACTTCAAACTTTTAACAAAATCCGAGCCCGAGATTCTGTACGAAGAAAACCGAGCTCGAGACTTCATTGTGCGAAAATCCCAGCCGGTTTTGAAAACTGTTCGCAGCGAGACATGAACTACACGATATTCTAAGCTCCGTGAAGGGAAAAAGAAGTCCTCCATGGGAAACCTGGAATGTTACCTACCATTAGAGGCTACCATTTAATGGTTAACATAACTTGACATGTAACTCTATGCCGTAATGAGGGAGTTGTTCTGGAAAAAATCTAAAATGGAGAGGCCCTTGGGTAGAATGAATGTAAAAGCTAGGAATCCATTTGCTTAAAATTTGTATTTTGATACTTTAAATATCAGCTATTACAAAAGATCGGAAGATCGATAAGTCAAGAGTTCCAAAATTTTACGCCTTGACGACTAATCTTCGACTTAAAAACCCGACTTGTCGAGCCTACATATTCGAGAGACTTCTATCGTACGTTTTAATCAAATAAACAATTTATCATGGTTTTGATCGAAACCGTTGGCCAACAAACAAAAATCCGAGACTCCGAGACCTCGCGGCCAAAAATTCGAGAATCAGAAACGCAAAGAAACACAAGAAAACGAGATTTCGAGACTCATTCAAAACGCTTGCGAGATTTCGAGATCGGAAGAGAAATTTCCGAGACCCTGAATTTCCGGGTACCATTCGCCACCCTTAATTTAGCGTCACCCGGGATTGTTCATGTCATACTTCTAGAAAACTGTCAACAGCTGGGGAGATGTCTTGCCAACAGAACAATAAAACACTGAGATTTGCAAGACATCTGCAGTTTCTAGAAATAGTTCAACTACTTACAGATACGTCCTATAAGTAATCATCCTGCAACACGGCACAGTAAAGAAATTGCAGCTGATAAATTAACCGAGATGATTTGCCAGCCTTTGTAATGTGATAATTTCTCCCGGGTAATTTCCCCACTCCAGGAAGATTCAGGCGCTATAAACAGCAACATGCGTGTATTTCAAGGGGAAATTCGCCGTTGAAGCATAGTAGATCCTGACGATAGCAAAACGCAACCGTTTACTAAAAGAAAGTTCAGATCGAATCGCCTGTGCGATAGTTTATTTGGGGTTTCATTTCCAAGTAAGCTAAGTGTTGAAAATTGGTCGGTTGCACTGTTGTAACTGCAAGATAAGCATTTGCAATTGTGGTGAATTTTGGCCGAAAATTTCCAGTAAAAATTGCTGCGAATTGACACAACAAGCTTATCTTTGTCGTTCGAGTGTTGGCTTTGAGTTGAATAGTCACATCAAACTGGTGGCTCTTCAGAAAGTCGAACATCACCTTCTTCAGGCACTGGGATCTCAATTCCCAAAGCCTTTGCGCCGAGTCATAGAAGCAATCGCCGTCCCCAGGCGGATTGAAGGTAACGCCGTACCCTTAACGCCCTACTGTCTTTTCCATAGGGTTAGAAACAAAGAAGAAAGAGAAGAATGACTTCGAACGCTTACACAACAAGCGCAAGGCGAGGAACCGTAACCACGAGATTAGCGTCATATATTTAATTAATATATAGAGGATATTACATTACCGCGCGTGGATATGAATTTTATCTGCGAGTGTTCAACTCGATATCTCACGGGTGAGCGCAGCGAACGAGTGAGATATCGAGTCGAACACGAGAAGATAAAATTCATATCCACAAGCGGGCATGTAATATTCTGTTTATTATATAAACACCGGATAAACTCCTGTGAAAAAGGCGCGATTTATTATGTAACCATAACGACGGTGATCCCTTCACGTGTGAAGATAACATGTTATCTTCACGTGTGAAGATATGAAGTTTTCGCGGGAAAGCTCACTTGGTATTTCACTGGTGTTTATATAATAAAGCATAGGATATTAACTTTTTTAATATTACCCGGATGGACCCTCGACCCCCGACCCCCGACCCCCGACCCCCGACCCCCGACCCCCGACCCCCGACCCTCGACCCTCGACCCTCGACCCTCGACCCCCGACCCCCGACCCTCGACCCTCGACCCTCGACCCTCGACCCTCGACCCTCGACCCTCGACCCTCGACCCTCGACCCTCGACCCTCGACCCGAGTATACCTTGATGGAAAATACGGAAGCGGTTGAAGATTTTAATACTTAAATTCATGTCGTTTTTCAGTTTTAATAAGGCATGCTGTTAGGGGAATATTTAGTAGTGAACAATGAAGACATTACAATATTTCTGTCGAGGGTCTAGGGGCTGATAGTTCCCCTTCGAAAATTGATTTTCTTTAAAACTGCATGTAAGCTCTCGAAATTCGTTCTGAGGTAACATTTGTTTTTTAAACCATTTTGGAAGATTAATTGTCGATTTCCTATTTATACTAGTTGCTCCTGTTATTACCACTGCACCACCTTCTGTCATCACTGTAACAAAGGCCAAAGACAAGGTTACACTGCAGTGTGCTGCCCGGGGGTCCCCCGTACCCAGTCTGGAGTGGAGTAAGGATGGAGTGGTGGTTTCTACCAACACAACCACAAAGACGGCTAATGAAGTCAAAGGAGAGCTTATTATTCCAAGCTTCAGTCCCTTTGATCAGGGCGAGTACAAGTGTTTCTTTAGAAAACTACGAGAACGGCACAGCAGAAATTGCTACCACGGCAGGTACTCAAGGGACACCATATCTAGCTTATTAAAGGAGCTGTAGTATGATCAGGCGCATGTGCAACTTGCAATTACAGAGACTTCGTTCCCAGAGGCTGCGTTCCCCTTGGCCAGCGTCGGGGAATTCAGACTCTGGGTGATTTAAGTTTTTCATCACTGATGTAAATTACACAAACAAACACATTGGCACGTTATATCTACGAGTTAAATAAGAGGGGAATGCTTAATTGGCTTGAGTAAATATTACACTAACAGACTGTTCAAAACATCTAAATAAGTTCAGTTCGGAGTAAAGCATTTTAACTCAGTGTCGTAGACTCCATAACGAAGCAATTTTAATTGCAAACTTGATTCCACGTGGTCTCAGAATGAACATCCAGACAGTGTTTTAAGTGATGTGACCCATGCCAACTGGCGTTTTAGCTATAAGGCAAATTTTGATTCACGAGCTGCACGATAAAGTGAGGTTTTGTTATGACTGTGTATTGAAAATGTACTTCTTCCAAAATGTCCCAAGTTAAATTGAAATACAGCTAAGAAAATGAGGGAAATAAACAAAGAGCACGCCCGACTCAAACAAATAAATAGAAGTGCTCACGCTACAAGTTACAGTGAATGAAAGTCTATAACAATTGCGCAAGTTTATTCATCTTAACAATTTCATGCGGTGGTTTCTCTGTAATGTTTTAATAAAGTCCCAGGTTGTTAACGAATCTATTCAAAGTTTAATATGAATGTTGTGCCGCGTAGCACTATGAACACAAATGGAACAGAGAATTAACTCTGAACTGTAAATTAAAGTGCTCATTGAACCCATGAATAACCCACTGGGTGTTAGCCCTAGTAAAGGGAATCAGGAGACCACACGAGACAAAGAAAAAACCTTTGACCTCGGTGGGAATTTCTTTCTTTTCTTTTCTTTCTCTTCGCCGCGATTCACCACCTAAATCGTCCCGGACTTTCGCTGTCCGACCCCGTAGCTCAGTCGGCAGAGTAACGGTAGATCTAATCCGGAGGTCGTGGGTTCCATTCCCACCGAGGTCAAAAGATTTTTTCTTTGTCTCGTGTGGTTCCCTGATTCCCTTTACTAGGGCTTGCGCCCAGTGGATTATTCATGGGTTCAATTAGCACTTTAAAAATTTACACTTCAGAGTTAATAGACTATTTTACAGTTGTCTGCTCAGTAGCCTGGCCTTTGAATGGCAGCGAGGCTGGAGGTGACCTTGCTTTGATACAGACCTCTCTGCTTTTGTTGTGTAAATGAACCTAGTTAGCATTAGAACAACTTGATTTACAGAACACAAACAATGAGGTCTTTATCAAAACAAAGTCACCTCCAGCCTCGCTGCCATTCAAAGGCCCTGGTATGCCACGCTTCTAGTGTTCGTCTGGTTCTGAAAGAGCCTTTGTCAATAATTAATGCGTTCTCAAAATCAATGGCGTGGTTGTTGGACCAAGCGTGATTAGCAATTTTTGAACCTTTGGCCGCAGTTTTGGTGTTTCTCAAATGTTCTTTTTTTCGGGTATTAAAAGCTCTGCCGGTTTCCGCAATGTAACACCAAGAACAATTTGTACAGGGAATTTTGTACACGACGTTGGTCTGCGATTCCATCGAAGGTCGGAATTTTGGAGCTGGGAACTGTTGTTGTAATTTTGGGAACGCATTAATTATTGACAAAGGCTCTTTTAGAACCAGAAGAACACTAGAAGCGTGGCATACCAGGGTAACACCTAACGCTGATAACAATTCTTGCCCGTTACCTGCACAGTACAACATTCTTTTTAACAAACATTCATAATTATTTATACATTTTTATAATTTCGCAACTCGCGCTTTTTATTCATTCATTTTACCCGTCGAAGACTGCAGTTCGGGCAGTCGAAAGCTCGTAATTTTTAATCATTTTAGCCAGAGGTCGTTTTTTAAAAATTTTTACTATGTTTCATCCTGGCTGCAGCCCTTCTATATTTCTACAATTTATTTTAGTGTCCGCGTCCGCTTAAGAGGTTCGTTCAGTATGAAGGGAAACGTAGGTCGTCAATTTCGTGACCAGGCTAAGTGTCCACTTAATAAATGCTTCACTGTATTTTATTATCTATGATAATTTATCTGTTAAAGAGAACAACTTGTATTTCTTCTGAAACAATTGGCACTCATGTCAAATATGAAAGGCTGAAATAGGCTTCTGAATTTTGCTACAGGCAAAGATAAAAGATTGCATTGTTAAATTGCGCTCAAACCAATTTCTTTTAAAAAATACCAGAACTTGTGGGATGTGGAGACCCTGGTGTTCCTGTGCACGGTTACAAGATTGGAGAGAATTACTGGGCAGGAGAGATGGTCACGTTCGCTTGTGACGCAGGATACCACTTGGAAGGACCTACAAGCAGGCTGTGCTTAGCAAATGG
>JAHPZR010037580.1:0-25000 GCA_019787425.1 Platygyra sinensis
ACAACTCTAGATTTCTAGCAACCTTGACCTTTTTCTTTCATTTTGATAAGCTAATAGAAAAATCAGATCATGAAAGCACTTCATTACAACAACAACAACAAAAAAAAAGCATTTGCTGTGCTTAATCTTAATCTACATAAGGACCGGCTTTTCTTTAAGTCATTAATTCTAACAATAACTACATTACCTACTAAGAGGTTCGTTTCTTGAAGGTCCCGGAAGCTTTTTGGGCCCGCAAAGCTTTTTTTTTTTGAGTAAGGTATCTAAAAGCAAAGAGTTGTCATGGTATGCCTGAACCTTCCTGTATGTAGAGAATCTCTGTGTATAAAACAGAGTCTGTAATTATAGCGTTTTAGATTTTTGCTATACGGCTTTCGCACCCGGAGAGCCGGGCGCGAAAGTCTTTCATTTAATTAATCCATATTCATTCATTCATTCATTCATTCATTCATTCATTCATTCATTCATTCATTCATTCGTTCGTTCGTTCGTTCGTTCGTTCGTTCGTTCGTTCGTTCGTTCGTTCGTTCGTTCGTTCGTTCGTTCGTTCGCTCGTTCGTTCGTTCGTTCGTTCATTCATTCACACAACTGCATCCACGTACAACTTCCTTCCGCTTCCGTCGTTACAACTACAACTACAAATTTATTAAAGGAATAACGCATTCGCAATTGAAGTGAAAAGGAAAGACAAAACGTATTTAAAAATTTACAAGCTCAAGATGTGAATTTGAATATTTCGTTTCTGTCTGTTTGTTTGTCTGTTTGCTTGTTTTTGCTGCCTTTAAATACTTTTTACATTTAGTTTTACATTTACTTTTTACATGTTGCGTTATGATACCTCAAATTACTGTAGTTCTAACTAGAAATATTTCTAAGGCAATCCTTATTGCTCATATTTTGAATTTTCATTTCTATATACTGTCCCCAGTTAGCACCTTGTCACTTAGGAGCTTGATCCTCAATTGACACATGCATCATCATCATCAACATCATCATCATTGTCGTCGTCATCGCCGTCACCGTCGTCATCGTCGCCATCGTCATCATCATTAGAGAATACAGAATTACTTGAAGTTACCTCGTTTCCATGTAATGGTTTACGACTATTGTGTCTCTGCCACACAAAATATTAAGTCTACACGGTGGCTGTGGAGAAGTTTGACCACGAGAAAGTCTAAGTTTTGTGCTGGTATAGCCTTTGGACTCCTAACAAAAATGCATCATGCCGTGGAGTAACATTACACTGCGTGCACCAAGTCCCGGTCAAACGATGACAACATTTGAACGGTACATATCGCAACAATTTTGGGCGCAATGTGTTGCGCGCCTTCCCGTTGTAACGTGTAGTGAAATGTTGGATGTTGCAAATTGAACTACTGCGCATGCCCTAGCGGCACAAATGTTGAACAAACCCGGCCAAACGAGTACAACATCATGCGACTTTTGAATGTTGCATAAAAAATGATTATCTTCAAAATAGGCCACTTGCACTAAGAGGTCATGTGACATCGTTTTTATCAAAATGAAAGTCATATGATTTTGCCTTCGAAACACTATTAGTGGGTCATCTCTGAGACAAAATAATAGCTATTTGGTTTTTCAAACCCGCACCATTTGCTTTAAATGAGAAAGAGAGTAACTTTCGGAAACAGCAGCGGAATACACCCAACATCTTGATCATTAGCACTTCAGCTTCAGCCAACAGTCACCTCAGCAAGTCTTATCTCTGTTTCAAGGGCGAACATTCAAGGAGGAACATTTCTACACAAAGCGTAAGTCAACAGAGTCCGAATTTGTCTTCGCACCTCGCGAAGCGTCGTTATGGACAAGCGAAAAGATTTCACACTTTGTGTTTTAACACGAATTCCCCGTATTGTATTTTACGTTGTGTAGGTTCTTTGTCCGCTTGCTACTGGACGGGATTTCAAGCGAATTTGTTTTTTATTACGTTCGGTCATTTACATCAGTCTTGAATTTTTTGCTGTTCTGCATGTAAGCTTATGTCATCGGGGAAAAATAAAACTGATTTAAAGGATATGTTTAATTCTCGCTATATATACAATAAACAAATTGCAGCATAGAAAGTGCTTTGTACGGATTTTTATTCACTCGTTGCAAAACTTTGCAAAACGAACGAGTGAGCGCAGCGGACGAGTGAGTTTTCAAAGTTTTGCAACTCGTGAATAAAAATCCGTACGTTGCACTTTCTATGAAGTAATCTATTTATATTTCGACATTTTAGTACAACTGAAAGGAAGTCAGACCATTTCTGAACTCTTGACTTAGGGAATGGAAGGACGCCAGTAAACTACTTTGTTTAAAGGGGCATTGTCACGCTATTTGGCAACTTTATAAAAAGCTAGAAGGTGCCTTCACATCCTTTGAATTCCAAAACTGATGATCTAGTTTTGTTATTTAAGACTCTTTGAAGGTACAGAAACTGTTTCCTGTCGCCTGTCGCAACGGATGGCACGGATGGAAATGGATTGAAATTTGAAAAAATTGGCCAATTTTTAGTTTTGATGCCGCGAGTTCCAAAAATCCTCAAGAAATTTGTTAAGGTCAGTAGCCCTCTCTGATAAAATTCATTTGATATCTTCGCCGTAGCTTTACGGAAGCTTTTTGTTTATGATTAAAGCCTTAAAGTAATGATTTTAGCACAGAATTGACCTAAAACAGCAAAATTATCGTGACAGTGCCCCTTTAAGAAATAGACAACATGTACCGTGTTTCTATCGAGTTTAACAAACACGAGTGGAAGTTTGGGAGAACGAGAAATGCTGTGGGAACACGAGCCGCAGGCGAGTGTTTCCACAGCTTTTTCGAGTTCTCCCAAACTTTCACGAGTGTTTGTATAACTCGATAGAAACACGAAGTACATGTTTTCTATTTCTTTTAGAAAACACCACGACGAGAAAAAGAAAAACAACTTGTAAACTTTGGATATCAAAGTGTAAATTCTCTTTGCTCGCGCCATCACTACGTCAACAGCGCGCGCTAGTTCTGTGTCTCCTTCGAGTTATACAAACACGATTTTTAACCAATCAACGCTCGCGCTTTCTTAGGACTGTTTTCTAGTGCCCTTTTGAGTTTTAAGAACCTTTCAAGAACCGTTCATGAAAATCACGGTTTATCAGTCCTACTCAGAAGCTAAAAGACAATCTCTACTAATTGACAATTCGTTGTATCATAAGTAAAAGGATAGTTTCTTTATTACCTACAGCCAATCGTAAAATATGCATGCATTCATGCAGACGTGTAATTAATGTGCACCATCAAAGTCATCAGAGACAGTTTAGAACATTCTGTAGATCGAGGCGCTTGAAGTCACAAATGAAACGCCATGCAGGTACAGTACTCAAGCTTTCTTCCAATATGGTTCATATTTCTTTATTATGCATTACCGCAGGTGACTAAAATTATTCCAAGTCAAAATAAGAAGCTAAAAGGTAGGTCTAAATGTTCACGTTGTTTCATACCTTTCAAAACTTTGCTCAATGCGTACTGATCGCAATGAGCCAATCAGAAGCCGGATGATTTTGGGAAACGAATTGAACACCGCTCGGAGGCGTATTGCCGGGAGCCATGGTGATCAAACTACAATTGTAGCTTCATTTGCCGCCCAAATTATGCATCAGTCATTTAAAGCCCCAGCCCGGCCTCCCACTCCCGAGACATAGCGGGGAATTTAACATTTCGGCATCGTGCGGTTTGGACACCTTGCAAAGGTCAAACTTTACCTCTTTTTCTTTTCTTTTTTTTCCCGCAATCGTTATTTGCTGCGAAAAGTGGCCTTTTATAAACACAAGTTAATATAGCATGAATACAATAATATTGTAAGTGACATTAGTAATTACGGCTTAACTATTTTAAGTAGAATTATCGAGCAAACATTCGTATTGTTAGTATTGTGAGTGATCGTATTTTTTTTGTATATTTTGTATATTGTAAGTATATGTATTAGTTTTGTACATAGTTAATGGATGGATGTTTAGTAATTATGTTTGTATCAACAGCGAGCACTACAACAAAAGAAAGAGAGTGCGTCAGTCATAACAACAGGAACGTGAACATTGCTATATATTTTCAATTTTGCTTTGTTGTACTGAGCATGTACATCGCAATTAATGTTACGCCAAACTTGTTCGTTAAGCATTTATTAAAATAACAAGAGCAGTATACCGTACAGTACGTGTCATAGCAGTGCTTTTCTAGTGAATATCTGTACTTGTTGGCTCGACGCAAATAAACGCCGGGACCTCGAACAAACGCTCCCGGCGTTTATTTAAAATTAGCAGTTTTGACCCGGCGTTTGAACGAGGCCGGCGTTTAATTGGGGTCCGGCGTTTAATTGAGAAAATACGGTATGTTTTCGTATAGGTCTTAAGACTTGGTAACGCTGGGTAACGAGCTGTCTGATAGTGTTGGTCGGGGAGAGAGTCCATAAACTGGCTGCTGCAAAAGAAAAACTTCCATGGCCATGACTTACTGGCTTGACCGGCTGGTGACATTTTTGGTAAATTTTTAGAGGAAGATCTCAGATTCCTAGTTGGTGCATAGCGCTCCAGTAGTTTATTAGAATTGTAAACTTATCGTTATCTGAGGAAGTGCATGGCTGAAATATGTTTTGGTTCACGCTTGAATGGCCCGCCGTACAGCTCATTGATATTTGCATATGTCGCGCCATTCTGCTCAATAGACCCTTTGCATAAATGGCGCCTAAATTTGAATAACAATACTTGGTACATCCTTAGCCTCATATTCATGTTTCAAGACAAAGGAATTTCCACATGAATGTGAGGCTAAGGATGTATGAGTATTGTTATTCAAATTAAGCGCCATTTATGCAAAGGGTCTATGTGGGACTGAATGTCTTATGGACCGGACAGTTGATGTTACGTTAGAATCTGTAGCAAGTATCATAAACGATTAATGTAGGGAATAATTACAAATTCACAGATAAAAAGAACTTCTCTTTAGGCCTTAAGATTACTCATAAGTCCACTATTCCGCGTAATATCAATAATTTATTCATGTTACCTGTTTCTCAGGTGCGAAGTGGCTTCAAGTAACACCTTTATTTCCTCGAGCTTATCTCGAACGATCTCGAACGGAAGATCTGAACGTTTAGCAATTTCCTTTACGAATGTTGGAAGTGAGAAGACTTGCCTTAGTTGTTTATTCTGCTGTAAATCGTAAAGTTCACTTGCCATTATTATCGCACCGTGAGCACATAAAAGCAGGCATGTACTGTACAATATTTGAGTACCTTTGAGGTATGTACTAAGAGGTTTAACCTTGAAAGGGAAAACTGTCCATTTTTCTAATTATAATTATAGAGAAGACCAGGTGAATGGGGATTCTAATGCAAGAAAATTGCTAGTGAAAGTGTAGTTTCCCCCCCCCCCCGGGGGGGGGATACTCCCAGAAAAATTGGGTGGGGGTGTGCGGCCCGCTTCCCAAAACCCTTACCCTATTTATGACCAAAATCTGCGATATTCCATACCTTATTTATGACCCACCCTTAAATCAAAACCCTGTTTCAGAGCTGGGTTATAATTAGTTCCTTAGTTCCGACCAGACTGTTAAACATAAATGTGAAGGGCTTTTGTTGATTTTCTTTTCGATAATGATGAAAAAGGACTTCTTCTTAGAAACATGCCCATATCAAGGCTATGAGTGCCAAAACCATCCCTATTTATGGCCAAATGGCGAAATTGGCTGAAATCAATCCCAATTTATGACCAAAACGGCTGAAAAACCATACCCTTTGGTATGGCGTTTCGTTGCGGACAAAATATCCAATCATAAAATCTGAAATGGAAACACAAACATTCTTCCAAAGGAGTAAATGTATCCATTATCTAAATACTAAGTCCAGAATTCTAAAAAAGCCTATCCGGCAAAATAACCAAATTCGAGTCGAGAAAACTTTAAATATGAAGTCGACAGAAATAAAGTTGAACTTTGAGAATGTAAAATACTAAGATCCATGAATTCTAAAAGTCGAAAAAAACTAACAAATAAAAGGAAAAAAAAAATCGAATTTGAGAAATTAACAGTTTTTTTTGGTTATTGTGGAAGTCGAAAAAAATCGAGTCGAAAAAAAAAAATCGAGTCGAACTAAGCTAATGGCGTGGCCGAGCGGAAAAACGCTGACGCGTCTCATACAGTAACATATCAGTAAATCACAATGGCGGCGCGTTGGAACTTAGTATAATGATACATCGCATGAGGCCGAGGGCAATTAAGGATTAATTTCACGAGTATTTTCAAAGTTTTCACAAAATTGCCCGAGTCGCGAAGCGACGAGGGCAATTTGGAAAACTTTGAAAATACAAGTGAAATTAATCCTTAATTGCCCGAGAGCACTTGCGATTACTTGTTTATCACATAAAGGGCAAAATTTTGTACAAAGGTTCAAGGTCTTGCCGTCGCGTTAAACAGGTTTGCCGGTTGTCATTATTTAACAGGCTAGCAGTAACACGGGGAAAGCCTACTATAATAGTAAGCAAAACACAGCAACTTGGTTCAATTCACTCAAAGCCATTTCTTTACAAACAAAACTATAAGCAATCTAATTTTATTCACCTGTTTTTGGCGAAGCTTGCAACGGCGTGAAACTACTTGTTCTTCGATCGATGATAGACGTAAACAAGTGTCCAAACGAGCTCTAATAACTTCTTGAATCCAAAACTGTCCTTTCCACTGTGAAAACTTCACGTACCAACAAAATTTACGCTGTTTTTTACGCCGATAAAGTGAGCTGTAATACTAATAAGGCGACCCGAAGCAGAACGAAGAAATTAACTTTCAGTTTGGCGGCCATGAAGTTCTGTAATTCTATGTTTCGTGCAACACCAGCCGTCTCCACTCAAACGTTTTTCAGGCTGCGAATCAATGCATTGTTTAGTCGGAAAAATCCTTTTGCTTTTCCACAAAAGACTGCGCTTTGTTGCATGTTGATTCTCTTTCACGTTAAGATGAAATAACCGTGTTTAGATCAAACTCAGAAGCGATGCGTTTCTGAAATTTCTTTTCAAAATCCGTTTGAAGCGGGAAACCAACTCAATGCAGGCGTGCTCAGCCAATCAGCATCAAGTAATTTTGCCCGGGCAATTACAAACATTAAGAAAAAATGCCCTCTGTCTTGCAGCCAATCTGCATTACAGTGATTTTGCCTCCGTATTTTGATAACGATGCAGGTCTTCTTTTCTTTGGGGAATCTTTTTAACACATGCGAACAACAGCTAAATTAAACCCTAGCGATCGAAAGTGAATTCCTTTTTCAGACGTTTAGACAGTACGAGAGGACACTTTCAACTCTGATATCAAGATTTTGTGAGCTTGCGGCCACGAACTGTCACAGCAAACGTGTCTCGCGATCTCACGCTAATTCTTCGCCGCACAAGTTTTTTTTGCGATCCCATTTCGAAGCAGTTGTTTCCTCCTAGAAGAGCGTTAGTCGGAGAGCCGACAGAAGAACGTGCCCCGACAGAAAGCTATAGCCTACAAAGGACGCCCCAGGGTAATTGTAACTCAGTAACAGCACAGCGTTCCAAAGCCTTGCATTAAGTGTGGCGTGGAATTTCCGCTGGAATGACATGTTTGCAGGGGGGAGATCCTCTTGGCGTTTTCCAGACGGACATTCAATAATATTGCGAACGAAGGCGTGACAGCACGGAGTCAGAGTACGACGATTTTTCTTTCAAGTGTCGAAACATCAAGATTTTATAGTATGACTGAAGCTACGAGGATTTCCCTCCGCCACATAAGCCAAACTTACAAATTGAATCGCTTGCACTTTTCTAAACAAGATCTACCGTTTAAAGGATGGATTGGATGAGTTTTTCCGTGGAAAGTTCTACCATAATTTCAGACTAACCGGGTATGTAGTATTTTAAAACGGACACTTCCCGGCTGCCGGTGTATCTAGACTAGATACCCGGCCAGGTTCAGGCATCTGAGAGTGAAGAAAATTCTTTCCCTTTCCACTTCATTCCAAATTCCCATGCCGGCCTTCGTCGCTATATTGATTAAATAATTTTTAGGAGAGGAGCGCACGCACGTTTGTGGGGGGGGAACATCGGTCGGTAGCACCGGAAGTGAGCTGTTGACAACTTTTACCTTGCCCACACACACAACCATATTCACATTGCCGTTTCACTTAGAATGAGTAGTATAAAATCCTAGGAGATCAATACGTTTCCTAAGCACGAGAAATGTTATCTTCCGGTTGCCTGTCGCCCGCCGTCTCAAAAAGGTGTCGTTGCTTCAGCTCCCTACATGAAACGCCAAGAAGTCATCGGGGGCAACATAATTCGCAGCGAAATCCGCACCACTTCATGCAATGTTTGAAGCTTGTTGGCTGAGTTACAGTTACAAACGACCCATGGTCGTGCCTTTTATTAAGCCATCTTCTAGGAGAAAACAATGCCTTTCGAAATGGGGAACGCCAAAAAATTGTGCGGCGAAGACCATTAGCGTGTGAGGGATCATGGCGAGACATCGTTTTGCTGTGACAGCGCTGGCCCGTAAGTCTCGCAAAACCTTGATGTCGAGATGTTGAAAGTGTCCTGAATCCTCGTACTTGTCTAGAACGTCGAAAAGGGGGAATTTACTTCGTATCGCTAGGTGGCTCAATTTAGCTGTTTGTTCGCATGTGTTAAAAAGATTCCCCAAGAGAAAGAAGGACTCATCGTAATTTCGGAGTCCCCCAACCCCCCCCCCCCCCCCCCAACGCGCCGGCCATTTTGAATTTTCCTGAATGTTTCTGTAGGAAAAAAAAAAAAAAGCCCCCCCCCGTCAGCGGGTTCGCTTCGCCACTTCATTAGCGTTATATCGACTTCGCATTTAATTTTTTTTTCGACTTCGATTTTTTTTTCGACGTCCAATAACACAAAAACATTGTTTAAATTCTCAATTCGGATTTTTGCCTTTATTTGTTAGTTTTTTCGACTTTTAAGAATTCGTGGACACTTTAGTTTTTTTACATTCTCAAGTTCAATTTTTATTTCTGTCGACCTTCATATATTACTTTATTCTCGACCTCGAATTTTGTTAATTTTGATACCCTTTTTAGAATTCTGGACTTAGTCATTATATCATTGGACTCATTTACAACATCCTTTTTGGAAGAATGTTTGTGTTTTTCCACTTCAGATTTTATGATTTGGATATTTTGTCCGCAACGAAACGCCATACATTTGGGGCCGCTCATGCCTATGTAGCCCATATAAGCGATGTTTTCCTGGTGTTAACCGTCAAGCTGTTCACCAAAACTATGTCGGAGAAACAATACATTTACCAGTCTTGAAACTACGGTGAAGGCATACGAAACAAGGTGTTAAATGGAATTTTTATTCAAAGGCGGAAATTATTGCTAGTGACGTGTAGTTGTCCTGATTTTTAACCTTAGATCCTTTAGACTGGAATCTCCTAGCATACCTGTGCATTAATCCGCTCAGGAAAACGAAGAAAACGCATGGAAAATGTGTTCCGGTGTTTTTTAAGAGCAATGAATAACCATCAATTCGCTTCCATGTTTTCTGGCGTTCACCACTCGAGGAAAAAGCGGAATTAACAGAAACGTTTTCGCGATATTAGAAACGCGTAATCCCATGGATTTGTCTGGTATTCACCGGTTTGGGAAAAACGTAACGCGGGGGGGGGGGGGGGGGGTGGGGTTACGCCGCGAATTTTGATAGGGGTGTGCCGCGAAGTTCTGGCCCTAACCCTCATTTAAGGACTAAGATACAAATTGAACCCCTTTTTTAAGGCCAAACAACAACAATGACACCTATTTCAAGGACAATAACTCTGTTGCAATGTCATTTTGTTAATACCTTAAAAGGATACATCAAGTTTAACAAAATGGACATTCGTATAGGCGGCGTTTTCCACACTCTAGTATTAATATACAATTGGCGAACTCTATCCAAGGACTCACCAGCAGGACACATTACACGATCAAAGATACCCCTACGTTAAGGACGAGAACTCAAAACCATACCCTATCCCGCGGCAGACGTCCTATATAGCCCATATATGTGATTACCGCCCCCCCCGGGAACTAACGGTGAACGAGGGTTTTCTTGTCGTGCCATTACCAAGAGAAGATACTGCAGTATAAGTGGCTTCCAAAATGCCTTTCCACCCCCACCCCCCCAGGCAATTAAGTCTGCACTCTGCAGGACGCTTTTATTTTTCTTCACTTCTTTTTTGTACGATCTCCTTTTTCAGCCACCTCCCCCACCCCCCACCCCTCAATACATGATTGTTTTTTTTGATTTCCTCCCCACCCCCGTCACTTTTCTAACGATTCGTCCCTAAGTACTTCGGTTTAAACCACGGCTGTTGCCTCCGCTTCTGGTAAAGGCGGCGAAATACGAGATACGAAAACCCTTAACTTGTCGCGCAACATTGTTTCGTTGCAAGTTTTTGTCGATGTTTCCCGTTTTTCACCTTGCGTGATCAACTTGACCGGCAACAAAAACATTTGTTGCGGGTTGAAGAAATGCGGCGTTCTGATTGGTTGATTTGCTAGGGCACGAGCAGATTTGTCGCCCGACAAGTTGTGAGTTTGATGAAAAACGAGCAACAAGGCCAAAACTTGTTGCTCAAAGTAGACCCGCGCTCTTCTTTTCGCAACAACTTCTTTCAACCCGCAACAAAAGTTTTTGTTGCGCGACAAGTTGATCACGCAAGGTGAAAAACGGGAAACATCGACAAAAACTTGCAACGAAACAATGTTGCGCGACAAGTTGAGGATTTTTGTATCTCGTATTTCGCCGCCTTAATCGGGCCCCGAGTTTTCGATCATTTTGTTAAATCCACACCCCCGCTTTGGCTGCGTTAACCCCCGCCATGTCCCAGGGGTCGGGGGATCGAGCGGCCGGGGTTTCAATTGACTAATGCACTAATACGTAAAATGATACTATTAGATTAAATTCACTTGCACATAAGTCTGATTTCTCTACGATTGCAATAAGTTAAGTAAACATTAAGTTTATGTTTTCCATTCAGTATTTGGCTGCTCTTTTGAAGGAACAGAAAATTCAAAACAACTGCATTAAGAAGTAATAAAACAGAGTGACACTAAACAAACAAACTAACTAACTAACAGTATATAACCTATTTATAGCCCAAAGGTACTGAAGCATGAGAGTGATTAGTTTCCATCATCTAAACTCTGAGACGATTTCAAAACAAAGAAGTTATCTTTAAGTTTCCGTTGTTGTGTTGGATTTTCCTGACGTGGCCAAATCCACTGAGTTCAAGGAGTCGTCGGGGAAACATTCACTTAGGTAAGAATGCTTGGAATTTCTTCTCAATGGTGATGGCGATGTAGATAAATGGTGCCTTCAGATGTTCACGAACATGCCAGCACAGTGTTTCACATGTAGATGCTGATTTTGAAAAACTGCAAATTGCAATTAAAGCTAGGACTTTTTCCTCTTTTCAAGAAGGTTTGCCTTTAAATCACCCATGTTCACTAAGATCTCCGCAACGCGCAGACGGTCTCGCCTTCGGCGTCCATAGTGGCTAAGAGTCGAAGGCTCTTCAAAGGCAGCGACACCAGGAAAAAGCACCCCAGCACAACGATAACCAAACTGTACTCCAGCAACAATTCCTGAACCCTAAGTAGCCTTTGTACTCTAGAACGGTTGGGATGGTTGAGGACCGGGTTTATGTTATCACGTGCTAAGTGCTCCATAATCAGAACGGACTCTGCTGATGAACACGTGTTGGGTTCGTGGTCGTGACTATTTGTGGCCGATATAATTCTTGACAACAGTAAGTTAACTGCTTACCTGCTGATCGAGTGCCGTGGAGTGCGTGATATCGAACTGTGGAACAAGTAGTGCAGGCCGATCAGCGATGTGTGTTATCTACGTTCTATGTGTAGCTGCGGGGCAGCGGAGTAGCCGTTCCTGGGGGGGTGGTTGGGGTTGGTTCGTGTGAACAATGTAATTCGCTGCATGAACAGACATGTATAATAGGGGGCTGACGGGGTGAGAGAGAGAGGAGAGGTGGGCCAGGAGAGGGCGATGGTGTAGTATACAGGTGTTTATAGGGTGAGGGGGAGCCGTAAACCGTGATGGTCGTGGTCAAGTGCAATGTACGAGGGAAAGAATAGAGGGGTTAGGACGGGTGAGCCGGGGTTACCCAGCAGCGGAGGACGATTACGTGTGCGCGTTGTGCTATGTTCGTGTGGAGGGGGAGGTCATGTACGAAAGACCGGCACTGGGTGTGGAGAGTAAACGGGAAGGGAGGGTGTTTATTACAAAGGTCTCTCAATCTTTGTTCTCATTGGTCATGTTTGTTGGTAAGATCCTTGGAATAGCGTGTGACAAATTATCGTTTGGGTGTATTTGTGACCATGAGAATCGATATGCTCTGCTCATATTCTGACATGTGAGCAAGTCGTTATGATATGAGAATGTGCAGTGAGCAGCACGGCATAACCAAAAAGTTGTCCTAGAGTCAGCTACTTTAGGTTCAGGAGTTTGCGTGTCCTCTTTCCTACTTTTGGTTGCGTTGTGATGGGTATGTGTGAGGGTGTCCGCGGCCTTTGAGAGCCTTTCCCTCTTACCCTATGCGCGAAGGCGAACCGTCTGCGCGTTGCGGAGATCTTAGTGAACATGGGTGATTTAAAGCAAACCTTCTTGAAAGAGGAAAAAGTCCTAGCTTGAATTGCAATTTTGCAGTTTTTCAAAATCAGCATCTACATGTGAAACACTGTGCTGGCATGTTCGTGAACATCTGAAGGCACCATTTATCTACATCGCCATCACCATTGAGAAGAAATTCCAAGCATTCTTACCTAAGTGAATGTTTCCCCGACGACTCCTTGAACTCAGTGGATTTGGCCACGTCAGGAAAATCCAACACAACAACGGAAACTTAAAGATAACTTCTTTGTTTTTGAAATCGTCTCAGAGTTTAGATGATGGAAACTAATCACTCTCATGCTTCAGTACCTTTGGGCTATAAATAGGTTATATACTGTTAGTTAGTTAGTTTGTTTGTTTAGTGTCACTCTGTTTTATTACTTCTTAATGCAGTTGTTTTGAATTTTCTGTTCCTTCAAAAGAGCAGCCAAATACTGAATGGAAAACATAAACTTAATGTTTACTTAACTTATTGCAATCGTAGAGAAATCAGACTTATGTGCAAGTGAATTTAATCTAATAGTATCATTTTACGTATTAGTGCATTAGTCAATTGAAACCCCGGCCGCTCGATCCCCCGACCCCTGGGACATGGCGGGGGTTAACGCAGCCAAAGCGGGGGTGTGGATTTAACAAAATGATCGAAAACTCGGGGCCCGATTAAGGCGGCGAAATACGAGATACAAAAATCCTCAACTTGTCGCGCAACATTGTTTCGTTGCAAGTTTTTGTCGATGTTTCCCGTTTTTCACCTTGCGTGATCAACTTGTCGCGCAACAAAAACTTTTGTTGCGGGTTGAAAGAAGTTGTTGCGAAAAGTAGAGCGCGGGTCTACTTTGAGCAACAAGTTTTGGCCTTGTTGCTCGTTTTTCATCAAACTCACAACTTGTCGCGCAACAAATCTGCTCGTGCCCTAGCAAATCAACCAATCAGCGCGCCGCATTTCTTCAACCCGCAACAAATGTTTTTGTTGCCGGTCAAGTTGATCACGCAAGGTGAAAAACGGGAAACATCGACAAAAACTTGCAACGAAACAATGTTGCGCGACAAGTTAAGGGTTTTCGTATCTCGTATTTCGCCGCCTTTACCAGAAGCGGAGGCAACAGCCGTGGTTTAAACCGAAGTACTTAGGGACGAATCGTTAGAAAAGTGACGGGGGTGGGGAGGAAATCAAAAAAAAACAATCATGTATTGAGGGGTGGGGGGTGGGGGAGGTGGCTGAAAAAGGAGATCGTACAAAAAAGAAGTGAAGAAAAATAAAAGCGTCCTGCAGAGTGACAGACATTAATTTGCCTGAAGGCATTTTGAGAAGCCACTTTATGACTGCAGTTATCACTTTTCTTGGTCCCTGGCACGACAAGAAAACCCCTCGTTCACCGTTAGTTCCGGGGGGGTTACTCCCATATATGGGCTTATATAGTTACGTGCCGCGGGATAGGGTATGGTTTTTGAGGTTTCTCGGTCCTTAACTAGGGTTCTTTTTGACTTCTTTTGTAACTGTGTTCCTGTGTGGTCCTTGCATAGGTAGCCAAATTGTATTATCTAATACTAGAGTGTGAAAACGCCCCCTATCGAATGTTCCTTTTTTTAAAAAAGAACGTGATGTATCCCTTTTAGTATTACAAAATGCAATTGCACAGAGGTTTATTGGCATTGAATAGGGTATCATTTTTCGGTTTGGGCTTAAAAAGGATCAATTTTCGTATTCTTAGTCCTTAATAGGGTTAGGGCTCAAGAACCTTCGCGGGCCGCACCCCTATCCAATTCGCGGGAGTAACCCCACCCCCCCCCCCCCCGCGTAGTTTTCCAAACGGTGATACCATACAAATCCTGGATTACCGTCCCGTTTTCTATATCGGAAAACGTTTTCTGTTAATTCGCTTTTTCCTCGAGTGAACGACAGAAACATGAAGCGATTTGATTGTTGTCATGCTCTTAAAAACAACACGGGGGGGACACCTTTGTTTCCATTGCGTTTTCTTTCGTTTTCCTGAGCGGATTAATGCAGTGTATTTAGTAGATTCCCAAGTCTAAAGACTAACGGTTTAAAAATCAGGTAAACTACACGTTTCACTAGCATATTTTCGCTTATAAATTCCATTTAACACCTTGTTTTCGTATGCCTTCACCGCGTTTTCAGACCTGGTAAAATGTATTGTTTCTCGACATGTTTTTGGTGACATGTGACGGTTAACACCAGGAAACTCGCTTTATTATGGGCTACATAGGCATAGTGGCGGCCCAAAGTATGGCGTTTCGTTGGCGGACAAAATATCCACATCATAAAATCTGTATTGGAAAACACGAACATTCTTCCAAAAGGAGTAAATGTGTACAATTGCATAAATACTAAGTCCAGAATTCTAAAAAAGTTTATTAAATAACAAAATTCGAGGTCGAGAAAAAAGTTAAATATGAAGTCGACAGAAATAAAAATTGAAATTGAGAATGTAAAAAATACTAAGTCCAGAATTCTAAAAGTCGAAAAAAACTACAATAAGGCAAAAAAAGCGAATTTGGAATTTAACAATTTTTTTTTGTTATTGAAGTCGAAAAAAAATCGAGTCGAAAATAAATTCGAAGTCACTAAGCTAATGAGTGGCGAGCGAACGCCTGACCGCTCTACAGAACTTCAAAAATCAAATGGCGGCGCGTTTGGCTCCGAATTACGATGATTTTTTCTTCTTTTCTTGGGGTAAATCTTTTTAACACCTGCGAACAACATCTAAATTAAGCCCTAGCGATCAGAAAGTAGAATTCCTTTTTCGGGACGTTTAGACAATACGAGAGGACACTTTCTTCCCTCTGATATCAGGTTTTGCGAGACTATACGCCACGAGCTGTCACTAGCAAACGTTCTCGCAGATCTCACGCTAATTCTTCGCCGCACATTTTTTTGCGTTCCAACTTTCGAAAGGCCCATGTTTTCTCCTTAAGATTGGTTTCAATAAAATGCGACCATGGGTCGTTTGTCACTCAGCAACAGCTTCAAACATTGCATTAATGGTGCGAATTCGCTGGAATTATGTTTGCAGTGACTCTTGGCGTTTCATTAGGAGCTTAAGCACGCACCTTTTTGAGACGCGGGACAGCAACCGGAAGATACATTTCTCAGTGCTAGGAAGTATGTCTCTAGATTTTTATACTGACTCATTTCGAATGGTGAAAAAGGCAATGTGAATATGCTTTTTGTGGGCAAGTAAATGTGTAAACAGCTCACGTTCCGGTTACCGTCCGAGTCTCAAAAAGTGCGTGCTCTCCCTAAAATATTTAATAATATTGCGACGAAGGTCGGCATGAATTGGAATGAAGTTGGAAGGGAAAGAATTTTCTTCACTCTCATATCTGAACTGGCCGTGTAATCTAGTCTAGAATACCCGGCAGCCGGGAAGTGTTTTTAGAAAGAATTCTACATACCCGGTAGTTCTGAAATTATGGTAGAGATTTCCACGGAAAAACTATCCATCCATCTTTCAACGTAGATCTTTGTTTAGACTGTCAGCTATTTCATTGTAATTTTTGCTTTGTGCTGAGAATCTTCGATCTTCAGATACTATAAATCTTGATGTTTCGGACACGTGAAAGAAACTTCGTCGTACTCTGACTCCGTTGTCAGCCTTCGTCGCAATTTATTACTGTCCCTGTCCGAGAAACGCCAAGAGTCCTCTGCAACTCATTCCATCCGAATCCCTGCACACTTATGCAATGTTTGAAGTCTGTTGCTGTGTTTACATTACCCTTGGTGGTCTTGTATGCTATAGCTTTTTCTGTCGGGCACTTCTTCTGTCGGCTCTCCGCCTAACGCTCTTCTAGTATGAAACAATGCCTTTCGATGGATCGCAAAAAACTTGTCGGCGAAGAATTAGCGTGAGATCTGCGAGACACGTTTTGCTGTGACGTTCGGGCCGCAAGTCTCCACACAATACTTGATATCAGAGTTGAATTGTCCTCTCGCTACCTGTCTAAACGTCGAAAAAGGAATTCCTTCGATCGCTAGGTTTAATTAGCTGTTGTTCGCATGTGTTAAAAAGTTCCCCAGAAAGAATCTCATCGTTATCAAATACGGGTGCAAAATTACTGAATGCTTGATTGGCTGAGACAGAGGGCATTTTTTCTTAATCAGGGCTTTTGTAATCAGAGGGCATGATTACTTGATGCTGATTGGCTGAGCACGCCTGCATTGAGTTGGTTTCCCGCTTCAAACGGATTTTGAAAAGAAATTTCAGAAACGCATCGCTTCTGAGTTTGATCTAAACACGGTTATTTCATCTTAACGTGAAAGAGAATCAACATGCAACAAAGCGCAGTCTTTTGGTGGAAAAGCAAAAGGATTTTTCCGACTAAAAATGCATTGATTCGCAGCCTGAAAAACGTTTGAGTGGAGACGGCTGGTGTTGCACGAAACATAGAATTACAGAACTTCATGGCCGCCAAACTGAAAGTTAATTTCTTCGTTTTGCTTCGGGTCGCCTTATTAGTATTACAGCTCACTTTATCGGCGTAAAAACAGCGTAAATTTTGTTGGTACGTGAAGTTTTCACAGTGGAAAGGACAGTTTTGGATTCAAGAAGTTATTAGAGCTCGTTTGGACACTTGTTTACGTCTATCATCGATCGAAGAACAAGTAGTTTCACGCCGTTGCAAGCTTCGCAAAACAGGTGAATAAAATTAGATTGCTTATAGTTTTGTTTGTAAAGAAATGGCTTTGAGTGAATTGAACCAAGTTGCTGTGTTTTGCTTACTATTATAGTAGGCTTTCCCCGTGTTACTGCTAGCCTGTTAAATAATGACAACCGGCAAACCTGTTTACGCGACGGCAAGACCTTGAACCTTTGTACAAAATTTTGCCCTTTATGTGATAAACAAGTAATCGCAAGTGCTCTCGGGCAATTAAGGATTAATTTCACTTGTATTTTCAAAGTTTTCCAAATTGCCCTCGTCGCTTCGCGACTCGGGCAATTTTGTGAAAACTTTGAAAATACGCGTGAAATTAATCCTTAATTGCCCTCGGCCCCATGCGATTACTATACTATTTTCCAACGCGCCGCATTTTGATTTTCTGATGTTCATGTATGAGCCGGTACAGCGTTCGCTCGCCACTCATCGCTTTAGTCACGACCTTCGATTTTTTTTTTTTCGACTCGATTTTTTTCGGGGGGGGGGGGCATTCCAATACAAAACTGTTATTTCTCTTCGATTTTTTTTTGTGGTAAGGGTATTTGTTAGTTTTTTCGATTTTAGAAATTCTGGCTTAGTATTTTTACAGTCTCAAGTCAACTTTTATTCTGTCGACTGCATATTTAATTTTTCTCGACCTCGAATTTGTTATTTTGCACGGATATGCTTTTTTAGAATTCTGGACTTAGTTATTTTAGATAATTGGCGATACTTTACTCCTTTTGAAGAATGTTTGTGTTTTCCATTTCAGATTTTATGATTTGGATATTTGTCCGCAACGAAACGCCATACCAAAGGTATGGTTTCAGTCGTTTTGGTCTAAATTGGTTCTTTGATTCAGCCAATTTTTCGCCATTGGGGGGGCCATACCTAGGGATATGGTTTTGGCACTCTAGCCTTGATATATGGGGGCATTGCTTTTCTAAAGAAGGGAAAAGTCCCACTTTTTCATCCATTATTATCCCCCTCCGAAAAGGAAATCAAACAAAAGGGCCCCTCACATTTATGTGTTACAGGGGGTTCTGGGTGCGGAACGTAAGGAAAACTAACTTTATAACCCAGCTTCTGAAAAACAGGGGTTTTTGATTTTTTAAAGGGTTTTCGGGTTCATTAAAATTAAGGAGTATGGGGGAATTCTCAGCAGGATATTGGGTCATAACTTAGGGTAACGGGTTTTGGGGAACCGGGCCGCAACATCCCCCCAAACCCAAATTTGTTCTGGGAGTATCCCCCCCCCCCAGGGGGGGAAACTACACTTTCACTAGCAATTTTCTTGCATTAGAATCCCCATTCACCTGGTCTTCTCTATAATTATAATTAGAAAAATGGACAGTTTTCCCTTTCAAGGTTAAACCTCTTAGTACATACCTCAAAGGTACTCAGAATATTGTACAGTACATGCCTGCTTTTATGTGCTCACGGTGCGATAATAATGGCAAGTGAACTTTACGATTTACAGCAGAATAAACAACTAAGGCAAGTCTTCTCACTTCCAACATTCGTAAGGAAATTGCTAAACGTTCAGATCTTCCGTTCGAGATCGTTCGAGATAAGCTCGAGGAAATAAAGGTGTTACTTGAAGCCACTTCGCACCTGAAGAAACAGTGTGTAACATGAATAAATTATTGATATTACGCGGATAGTGGGACTTATGAGTAAGCTTAAGGCCTATAAGAGCAGTTCTTTTTATCTGGGGAATTTTGTAATCTATTCCACTACATTAATCGTTATCTATGATACTTGCTACAGCTTCTAACGTAACATACTGTCTCGGTCCATAAGACATTCAGTCCCACATAGCCGCTTTGACATAAATGGCGCTAAATTTGAATAAAACAATACTCCTACTCCTTAAGCCTCACATTCATGTGGAAAATTCCCTTTGTCTTGAACATGAATATGAGGTCTAAGGATGTACCAAGTATTGTTATTCAATTTAGCGCGCATTTTAATGCAAAGGGTCTATTTGAAGCAGAATGGCGCGACATATGCAAATATCAATGTAGCCTGTACGGCGAGCCTTCAAGCGTGAACCAAACGTATTTCAGCCATGACACTTCTCCTCGAGATACGATCAGTTTTACAATTCTAATACTACTGGAGCGCTATGCCCCAACTAGGAATCTGAGATTTCCTACTAAAAATTTACCAAAAATGTGTCCATCCGGTCAAGCCAGTAAGTCAGATGGCATGGTAAGTTTTTCTTTTTGCCGCGCCTAGTTTAGACTCTCTCCCGACCAACACTATCAGACAGCTCGGTACCAGCGTTACCAGTCTGAAGACCTATACGAAAACATACCGTATTTGCTCAATTAAACGCCGACCCATTAAACGCCCGGCTCGTTCAACTCCGCCGGTCAAACTGCTAATTTTTAATACACGCCGGTGGTAGTCGTTTGTTCGAGGTCCCCGGCGTTTATTTGCGTCGAGCCAACAGTATCAGATATTCACAGAAACCTGCTATTACACTGTACTGTAGGTATACTGCTCTTGTTATTTTACTAAATGCTTAACGAACAAGTTGGGCGTAACATCTAATTGCGATGTCATGCTCGTACACAAAGCAAATTAAAATATATAGCAATGATTCACGTTCTGTTTTTATGACTGACGCACTCTCTTTCTTTTGTTGTAGTGCTCGCTGTTGATACAAACATAATTACTAACCTCCATCCATTAACTATGTCAAACTACTACATATACTTACAATATACAAAATATACACAAAAAAATCGATCACTCACCAATACTAAACAATACGAATGTTGCTGCGATAATTCTCTTAAACATAGTTAAGCGTAACTTACTACTGTCCACTTACAATATTATTGTATTCATGCTATATTAACTTGTGTTTTAAAATGTCCACTTTTCGCGCCAATAACGATTGCGGAAAAAAAGAAAAGAAAAAAGAGGTAAGTTTGACCTTTTGCAAGGTGTCCAAACCGCCGATGCTCGAAAATGTTAATTCCCCGCTATGTCTCGGGAGTGGGAGGCGGCTGGGGCTTTAAATGACTGATGCATAATTGGGCGGCAAATGAGCTACTTGTAAGATTGATCAACCATGTCTCCCGGCAATTACGCCATCCGAGCGGTGTTCAATTCGTTTCCAATCATCCGGCTTCTGATTGGCGTATTGCGATCATCGCATTGAGCAAAGTTTTGAAAGGTATGAAACAACGTGAAACATTTAGACCTACTTTTAGCTTTCTTATTTTGCTTGGATAATTTTAGTCAACTGCTGTAATGCATATAAAGAATATTTGAACCCTATTGGAAGAAGCTAGAGTACTGTACCTGCATGGCGTTTCATGTGACTTCAAGCGCCTCGATCTACAGACTGGTCTAAACTGTCTCTGATGCTGTGATGGTGGCACATTATTACACGTCTGCATGAATGCATGCATAGTTTACGATTGGCTTGTAGTAATAAAGAAACTAGCCTTTACTTATGATACAACCGAATTGTCAATTAGTAGAGATTGTCTTTTAGCTTCTGAGTAGGACTGATAAACCGTGATTTATCATGACTGTTTCTTGAAAGGTTCTAAAACTCTAAGGGCACTAGAAAACGTCCTAAAAAGGCGAGCGGTGCTTGGTTAAAAATCGTTTTTTGTAATACTCGAAGGGACACAGAAGCTAGCGCGCGCTGTTTGACGTAGTGATTGGCGCGAGCGAAAGATAATTTACACTTTGATATCCAAAGTTTACAAGTTGTTTTTCTTTTCTCGTCGTGTGTTTCTAAAAGACATAGGAAAACATGTACTTCGTGTTTCTATCGAGTTATAAAACCCCTCGTGAAAGTTTTGGGAGAACTCGAAAAGCTGTGGAACACTCGCCTGCTGCTCGTTGTTCCCACAGCATTTCTCGGTTTCTCCCAAACTTCCACTCGTGTTTGTTAACTCGATGAAACACGGTACTCATGTTGTCTAGTTCTTAAAGGGGCACTGTCACGATAATTTTGCTTGTTTTAGGTCAATCTGTCTAAATCATTACTTTTAAGGCTTTAATGCATAAACAAAGCTATCCGTAAGCTACGGCGAAGGATATCGAAATGAATTTTATCAGAGAGGGCTATGACACTTAACAAATTTCTGAGGAGTTTTGGAACTCGCGGCATCAAAACTAAACTTGGCCATTTTTTCAATTTCAATCCACATTTCCATCCGTGCATCCGTTGCGACAGGCGACAGGAAACAGTTTCTGTACCTTCAGAGAGTCTTAATAACAAAACTAGATCTCAGTTTTTGGAATTCAAAGGATGTAAGGCCTTCTAGCTTTTTATAAGTTGCCAATAGCGTGACAATGCCCCTTTAACCAAAGTAGTTTACTGGCGTACTTCATTCCCTAGTCAAGAGTTCAGAAAAATGGTCTGACTTCCTTTCAGTGTACTAAAATGTCGAAATATAATAGCATTACTTCATAAAAGTGCAACGTACGGATTTTTATTCACGAGTTGCAAAATTTGAAAACTCACTCGCCGCTTGCGCTCACTCGTTCTTTTGCAAGTTTTTGCACGAGTGGAATAACAAATCCGTAACAAAAGCACTTTCTTATGCTGCAATTTGTTTATTGTATAGTTAGCGATAATTAAACATTCCCTTTAAATCAGTTTATTTTTCCCCGATGACATAAGCGTTACATGCGACAGCAAAAATTCAAGACTGATGTAACTGACCGAACGTATAAAACAAATTCGCTTGAAATCCCGTCCAGTAGCAAGCGGACAAGACCTACACAACGAAAAATACAATACGGGGAATTCGTGTTAAAACACAAAGTGTGAAATCCTTTTCGCTTGTCATAACGACGCTTCGCGAGGGTGCGAAGACAAATTCGACTCTGTTGACTTACGCTTTGGTGTGAATGTTCCTCCTTGAATGTTCCCTTGAAACAGAGATAAGACCTGTGCTGCGGTGAACTGTTGCTGAAGCTGAAGTGCTAATGCTCAGATTTGGGTGTATTCCGCATGCTGTTTCCGAAGTTACTCTCTTTCTCATTAAGCAAATGGTGGCGGGTTTGAAAAACCAATAGCTATTATTTTGTCTCAGAGATGACCCCTAATAGTGTTTCGATGCAAAATCATCTGACTTTCATTTTGGATAACAACGATGTCACATGACCTTCTTAGTGCAAGTTGCCTATTTGAAGATAATCATTTTTTATGCACATTCAAAAGTCGATGATGTTGTACTCGTTTGGCCGGTTTTTTTTTTTTTTCAAACATTTGGTGCCGCTAGGGCTGCGCAGTATTTCAATTTGCAACATCCAACATTTCACTACCGTTACAACGGAAGGCGCGCAACACCTTGCGCCCAAATTGTTGCGATATTACCGTTCAAATTTTTGTCATCGTTTTGACTGGAACTTGTGCACGCAG
This sequence comes from Platygyra sinensis, assembly GCA_019787425.1. Lineage (NCBI taxonomy): Eukaryota > Metazoa > Cnidaria > Anthozoa > Scleractinia > Merulinidae > Platygyra > Platygyra sinensis. The sequence continues at coordinate 22,732 of JAHPZR010037580.1, forward strand.
TGTAATGTTATCCACGGCATGATTGCTTTTTGTTAGGAGTCCTCAAAGGCTATCCGCCAACTTAGACTTTCTCGTGGTCAACCTTTTCTCCACAGCCACCGTGTAGACTAATTTTTGTGTGGCAGAGACACAATAGTCGTAAACCATTACATGGAAACGAGTACTTCAATTAATTCTGTATTCTCTAATGAGATGACGGGCGACTATTACGACGCGACGGCGATACGACGACAATGATAGATGATTTTGATGATGATGATGCATGTGTCAATTGAGGATCAGCTCGCTAAGTGACCAGGTGCTAACTTGGGGCCGGACAGTAAATATAGAATTGGAAAATTCATATGAGCAATAAGGATTGCCTTAGAAATATTTCAGTTAGACTACATAATGTTGAGGTATCATACCGCAACAATGTAAAAAGTAATGTAACTAAATGTAAAAAATATTTAAAGGCACAAAAAACAAGCAAACAGACAACAACAGACAGAACGAATATTCAATTCACATATGAGCTTGTAAATTTTTAAATACGTTTTGTCTTTCCTTTTCACTTCAATTGCGAATGCGTTATTCCTTTAATAAATTTGTAGTTGTAGTTGTAACGACGGAAGCGGAAGGCAGTTTGTAACGTGGATGCAGTTGTGTGAATGAATGAACGAACGAACGAACGAACGAGCGAACGAACGAACGAACGAACGAACGAACGAACGAACGAACGAACGAACGAACGAACGAACGAACGAACGAACGAATGAATGAATGAATGAATGAATGAATGAATGAATGAATGAATGAATGAATGAATATGGATTAATTAAATGAAAGACTTTCGCGCCCGGCTCTCCGGGTGCGAAAGCCGTATAGCAAAAATCTAAAACGCTATAATTACAGACTCTGTTTTATACACAGAGATTCTCTACATACAGGAAGGTTCAGGCATACCATGACAACTCTTTGCTTTTAGATACCTTACTCAAAAAAAAAAAGCTTTGCGGGCCCAAAAAGCTTCCGGGACCTTCAAGAAACGAACCTCTTAGTAGGTAATGTAGTTATTGTTAGAATTAATGACTTAAAGAAAAGCCGGTCCTTATGTAGATTAAGATTAAGCACAGCAAATGCTTTTTTTTTTTGTTGTTGTTGTAATGAAGTGCTTTCATGATCTGATTTTTCTATTGGCTTATCAAAATGAAAGAAAAAGGTCAAGGTTGCTAGAAATCTAGAGTTGTTTAAAACGTAACCTTTAAACGAATTGTGCATTATAGAAAAGCGACCTTCCTCTATAAAGAACACATTTTTTTTTTCTGATGTACTTTTGAGGACATAAAAGAACTGTTATCGTCTGACGGTTTTAATTTAGAATACGATTGTTAAGATCAAGCACGAACATTTCCACCTAAAACTAGCCCTCTTTATCTAAAAGTTTTCCATACTTCAACGTTTACCAAGCGCGATAGAAAAGAGCGTTGTACAAGGTTTTAAGCTGCCCAGGCTGTCTGTTAATTACCTCAGCCTGCTGCTCCTTTGTTTCCAACCCGTCATATACCTCTATGAGGGCTAAGCTTTGCCAACAAAATCTTCTTTAGAATGATTGGTAAGGCAAGCCATCCATGACAACACAAAAAATTAATCGTGTAAAGTATTATTTATTTGAGAGGGGGGCGGGGCGGTCTATAACTTGATGTTGTGCGAAAGCGACGACATTATTTCTGGAAAGGAGCTACCTTGAATCCGCCACTTTAGATTTCAAGTTTGTGAAAACGTCATAAACCGCCAAAATGTGGCTCAAAAATAACTCAAAGAGATAAAAAGGCGGTAAAATACCTATATATTAATTAACAAATAAAGAAGCCTAAGCCGTGTATTACACTGTGATAAAACACGAAAGGCATTTGAGAACACGAGGGAAATGTAGAAAACACGAGCCGCAGGCGAGTGTTTTCTACATTTCTCGAGTGTTCTCAAATGACTGGAGTGTTTTATCACAGTGTAATACACGGCTTAGGCTTCTTCATTTGCTTTATGATATTTTGCGCGCGCAAAACAATAAAACACGCTTTTTCTATGTTTTATACTCTGATAAAACATAGGTTTTTGACCAATCAGAGCGCGCGCAGGGTCCTATCTATGTTATAAAACTGCATATTAAGAAAATAATTTTAAAAAAAGTAGTAAAAGCAGAAAAATTCAACATTTGCAAGACGTGTATGATGTCGACATGGCGGATTTCTCGGAAATAACAAGATTCTTCACTTTAAACATGTCATAA
>JAHPZR010037580.1:30000-45000 GCA_019787425.1 Platygyra sinensis
CTATTTTTAGTTTTGTGGGCATTTTTCGTGGTATCAGAACTATCGAGAAATGTCGCGGTATTTCCCGAAGTGGAGTGCCGATTATACCGAGTCACATTACATGGCCTCGACACGCAAACCTAGTGAACCACAAGCATTATAAATCGCATGTAGTACCCTTGCTGCCTTAATTTGCTCTCGGTTTTTGAAATGCTCAGAAAGTCCAAATAAATAGGCATTGCAGACATCGAGCTCGCTTCCGTGTGATGTTATGCATATGCTTACACGCATTACAGAATTACCTTTTGAACGTCATCATTGCTGACGTCATCGTGCCAGTAAAAATAAACTGTTGCGGCGTCTCACCCACAGACAGCAGTATTTATGATATTTCCGCTCTGCTTAAATTCGAAAAAAACAAGTGTATAAATGAACACATACAGTAAAGCAAAAAAAAAAAAATAGGGACCACGGAGCACCTTGAACATATCTGACCGCCAAGAAAACATCAAAGAAATATTTACATTCAGTCGGCAAGTTATAGATCAAGAACCCTTGCAACGTTGCGCTAAATTATATTTTTACCCTCGAGAAAACTTGATCGAGTTGGCAAAACTAGGATTCTTCTTTTCTTTTTTATTTGGCAATACTCTAACATTGAAAAAGCAAAGCGTAGTAAACTATCCTCTAGGTACAAGACCCAGAAAATAGATACGATTACGTTTACGAAATCAATAACTTTAACCTGATTTCGACATGAGGACATCGGCACGTGTCATTGGTAGGGTTTTCTCCTGACAATGTGGAAGAAAAGTCGATCTCTACTTACATTTATCTTACCCATGACGTTTTCTAAGATTAAGGTGCTCACGTTGTTTCCACTTTTAAACACGGCACAAAGCCAAAGCAGCGTGAAATATTGTGACTGGAAAACAAAGATGCAAGGCTGACACTACATAAAACTTAAAGGGTCAACGATATAATAGAGTTGAAAGCCAAGAATTGCAACCGTGGACAGCTGTTTCCACCTTGCCGGGTCTCGTCTGCACGGTGTAAAGTAATGTAGTAGTCCGTTGATCGACGTTGGCCAATCTGCAAAAATTTGGATTTGAGTTTCGTCTGAGGTCATCACAATCTGCTTTTAGTGAGTCTGCATGACCAGTCGATCAAATGATTACTTCATTACTTTCGTGCTGAGGAGACTCCACAAGGTCGAAACAGCTGTCTACGGTTGCACTTCTTGGCTTTCAGTTTGGACTCTATCATGTCGTTGTCCCGTTAAGTTTTTTTTTCTTTCGTAGTATCAGTCTTCCATCATTGTTTTCCAGTTTGTCTGTTTTTGGCCGATCACAGGCAGCCCAAGCTCTCTCTATGAAGGGCACAAGGAAAACAATATGTCGTCGAATTATAAGGATTTGTATGGGATTTTCTACAAGATATCCATGGAGGTAGTTAAAAGTGAAAATTCTTAATATTTCAATAAAATGGAGCTTAACTTATTCCATACGTGTGTTGTTTGCTCCTGGTGTGGTTATTTTACCGATTTAACTTGATTTAAGCGACTTTTTTGAATCCTGGTTTTCTCGTTATAAAGTGAAGAAGTCCAAAAGCTATCTACGCTTAACAGACCTCCCTCCCCCCTCCCCCCCTTCCCCCCCTCTTCCCACACACACACACACACACACACACACACACACACACACACCCTTCACCCACGGTTTAGGTGAGAAACTACTATACTGGACTAAAACTAAGGTGATCAGGGCCATAGGTAAATTTCGAAAACCACCCTTCGGTACGCTCGTTTCAGAGTATTTCTATAGCGTGACCTGAAGTGTACGAAATTTATCTTTTTTTGGCCTTATCGACTTGTTTCTTATTTACGTTTACGTCTTCATGCACCGAAACGACCATATTTGTCACACCAAATTCGGAGGCGTAGCAATGTCGCCTAACAACGTAAATTTTTTCGCCGTACGTTTCTTCAAGCACTAAGAAAAAAAATAGTTCCTCAGTTTTTAACATAAGAACGTAACCTACTGTGATAGGAGATAGGTAACGAATTGTGAAAGAGACAAACAAGACTCACAGTAATTTCATTAGCCATAGGATAAAGAATCTAACCGATGGTGTAACCTCTTTGGAAGGTGGTAGTAATTGTGCAACGCTGTAGTTAATAAATAACTAAGATTGCACTTAATTAATTGCCTATTTTACCTCTTCATGGGGTAATTCACAAGATTCACTTGTCCGGGATGTTGCTACAATAGTAAGAAAAGCAATGTGTTTTTCTGAGAAATGACCGGTCAAGCTTAAGTCGACTCTCGACCTAAGGATTGCTTCAACGTTCAGCATGTTTCCGGGTATGTTACTTTGAAGTAAACAGGCTTTCGTGACTATATTCACAACTACTTATTTGTCGGTCATTCACTGCCGTTTAACAATGATATAAACAAAGTCAAAACTGAAGCTCAAAGCAAGAGTATTGAAGATCTCCAAGAACCCTTAGATGATAAGGAAAGACCGTCTTTAATTTGAAGCCGTATTTCTTGTACAAGCGTATTGCTGGTGTCTGTGCGCTGGTGGTAGTTAACTCAACCTTCTCGAATTGCTGATCCCTGGCGTGTTTGAGGAGCTCATCGAGAAGTTTTCTTGCGATCCCCATTCGTCTGCAACCTGGTGATACAGACATCCTCTGAAGTTCAGCGACTCCTGGCTTGTGGCTGTCATTATGGATGAGTCCAACCATGCCCACAACTTTACCATTCCACTCGGCTACCCACATGTGAGAGCCATCATTGGACATGTAACTCTTTTCAATGCTCTCTAAGTCTGTTTCCAAGCAGGAATTAATGAACTTCCAGCACTCCACGTAGATAAGGACATATAGCAGGGCAAACAAAACGAGGCAAGTAAAGACGTAAATAAGGATCGTCGTCACAGACCACTGTAACATAGCAGCAATGGGTACAACCAATGCGCTAAATGCTGCAAGACGCTGAAAGTATTTTGGCAAGATAACACGTGCTATCAGGCTGATTAACTGTTCCATCCCTCGAGTAAAAATCTCTCGGCAGTCTTGAAGATCTGTGTTTTTAAATGCCCTTATGTAGACACTACTGCCGCTTGTGACGGGAGAGAGTTGTCTTTCACTCATGATTGCTTTCACAAATTGTACACGGACGACTTCTAAAAGACAGGGGAATACGTATTTCACTGGCAATGACACAATAGGTCAGGATCGTTATAAGTGATCATAATGTGTATTCAGTGAAAGATCAAGGCAAGCATTTCGTGTGTCACAGTTTCTTGTCACTAAACAAGTAGCATCTGGGACCACATTTGCATATTTACTCAGATATACCTCCATGTTCTAGGCGGTGTTCATGTTAAGCTTTCTCACAAAATCAACACTTAGCATGAAGGACCTCCCTTATGCTGAATCATTAAGTTTCTCCAACTTATTATATGGCACAACCTCCAGAGCAGAGAAACACTTTAGGCACATGTCATTTCAAGACGCCCCGCGTTGTTTTGAGGAAACAATGCACTTTTAACCAAAAAAGCGTTTTACCTGCATTCCAGGAGAAACATCAAGCAAGAACTTCTCGTCTTCTTCGTTAAACAATCACTGCGAACAATAAATTTCGTTACTTTCATTATCAAAATGAAACAGAACTCTGTATACAGAATCTTTTCCTAATCAGTATAAAAAGTTGGGCTCCTTCATTTGTTCTCGGTCAAAGACTAGATTTTACAGCTCTAGTATACTTGAACTCCATTGGCATAATTATCTGAAGGATAAATAAACTTGCAAAAAGAAACTTAGAAGTTCTGCGATCTTGCAAGAATGACACGCCAACTGGCTACCTGTGGATAACAACCATCCAAAGAGAGCAATATATGAATACTGGCTAGATGAATCAACGATGGAATCGACAAACAAATTTACCGGCACCTCTCCACAATTGCTACACCGTCGTGGATATTTTTTTTTTTTTGCACAACGTAAAAGTGTTGGTATCTGGTTGAAACGTACACTGAATATATTTATAGCATTGGCGGAGTTTGTTGTTGCCGATTATTATCATGTAAGAAGGTTACAGTGATCATTTGTATGGGAAACATGTATCAATAAAAGAACGTTATGGGTGACAGAAAAATACACTTACTTGACAAGATGGCTTCTATAAGCAAAGTTTCACCCCTCAATGACGAACAAAGTGCAACAGGCCAACAGACGTCTAGAGAAAAAAAGGCGCGCTTTCCAGTACTTTTCGCCCTGTTCAGTGCCGTACGCAAGGTGGCAGGATTCCTAATTTGCATGTTCATGATGCGATCATGTACGTGATGGCATTGTAACTTAATACAGCTCGTTCACGATTTTTTCATCGATGTCTGAAAAATAACGCGATGTAGCACGTGTATATCAGGCGCATATTGTCTGTGGTAAGGGTTTATATCCGGAAGGAATTATATATTTACATATACCCAAACCTTTTTGTAAGGCAGGTTTGAATATATGTTATGTGGCCTTGCCATATAATTTCACTAACCTAATATTTTACAAAGAACGAAAATCTTAAAAGTATAAAAAGTCTGGGCTTTTTAGAAGCAATTAAACAAGCGTTTTTTTTTTTCAAATTGTATCTGGGCGAGAAACCCGGAGGCAATTTTCCTTCAAAAAGCAGCAAGGCTGCATTCGTGCGCGTCTCAGTATTATTTGCAGTTACGTATTCAAAGCAGGGACGTACGTTGTTCAAGTAAGGTGTCATTACACACCTGGTAGTACATTAAAAAAGCGCGCTTCTGCTGGTAAAAAATTTGGTCTAGAAGGTAGAAAAAAAAAAAAAAAAAAAAAAAAAAAAACCAATGTAGAACAAAGAGAGGCTTGAATATCATAACTTCTGACTTTTCTTGAAAGCAGCAGGTATACAGCATCAGGACTAGACCAGCAGATGTGAGTGCAAATGTTGCAGTTAATTTTTGGTTTCAGTTAATTTTATAATTTAACTAGTTTTTTTTTTTCTTACTATAGACCTAACCCCATTTACCACCCTAACCCTAACCCTATCCCTAGACCTAACCCCCTCCCCCAGTGTTTTTTTCTATTATTTTGCACTCACCTGGATTTCAACTCCAGACCTCCATCTTTATCTCCGCTACACCGCACAAGCAATCGCTGCAAATTTGCCCATATTAGTTGGTCTAACAAGTTATTGTTCCCAGACTTACCCTTCCCCTTAGACACAAATTAAGCTGGTTTGAAAAAATATGAACCAGTTAAAAATAAAATCACCTACTTAGAAAAAAAACTAACCAGTTAAATGATAAAATTAACTGAAACCAAAAATTAACTGCAACACATACAACATTTCAAAAATGTACCGAAATTGTTTCCATTGTAAACAGATAAGACGTATCCTTCATTATCCTGGAAGAAACTAACGGGCGTGGCTTGTTGGAGAAGTGACCTACCAGGGGAACAAAGGGATCTCAAAACAACCAACGGTTACTTTTACTTTAGAGTGGAATCAATACCTCTTTCAGTAACCGAGAGATCAAAACACCCAAGCTTTCCACATTGACCGTCAATGTTTACTTTGCAGCAGTAGGGTATATCAATCGTGAAATTTCTGACATCACATTGATCTTGCAAGGCCGCTTAAATTTTCAGCATCAGTGTCACCAATACTCAAGTAGAGTTTTGTTTTTTTATTTGTTTGTTTGTTTGTTTGGTTGTTGGTTTCTTTCGTTCGTTGTTTTCTTGGTTGTTTCCTAGTTAAAGTAGAGTACTTCCCCTGGAACGTATGTAATCTTGTAGTAGCCCTTTCGGTGAAACACTTTTACGAATTGAAAAGTCCCTCCAAGTAGCCTGAGAAAGCAGGCGTATTTCCGGCTGCCACTAGACTCCGACCGAGTCAATCGCCGAATTGAAAAACAAAAATGCGACATACTTGAATTGAATGCGGGTTCAGTCGAATATTCGACTGATCCCTTCCAATGTACGAGTGAAGCTCGACAGTTGATTTAAACGTCACATTTTACGTGCGCCGAATTTAGTTCACAGATTATATTAAATTATTACCCATAACTCCACAGTTTTGTGTTGCATGGCATACTGGCATGCGCACAACAAGCGGAAGGGAACATTGGGCGACAACACGAGATTTACAAAAGAAGGCCGTTGAAGATGCCAGGCTGAAGTGCGGTTCTTGCTTCCCTTCAGTTACTATACAAAGCCAATTAAGTTTCGCTACATTCTGTTTGCACCAAAAAAAATGGTGTCTGAAACGCAAAATGTCAAAATGTGCTCCTTATCATTTTCTTCCGTATTAACTTGAAGCGGAGTCTGGGAATGAATAGGTAATTCGAGCTCAGCAATTGTATTTGGCACAAAAAATGCAACGTTTAAATCAAATGCCGAACTTATTAATTCGAGTGGACTCAAATTAAAATTAGATTCGACGCATGTAAAATTAAATGGAACATTTAAACCGGGCCTAACAGACAAGCGACAGCCGGAAATACGAGTTCGCATCTAGTCCCTATCAGGTTGGATGCTCCTTTGTTTTTTTAACTAAACTGACTATCTCAATCCTCAAGACGCGATTTGTATTCTGCTAGGCAATGAGTACTATATTTAAATTTATAAGAACAAATAAACTCTCTTTCTGAAGTAGTTTCTGTGGTTGTTGCCGTAGTATTTGCGCTGCTGTTGCGGTGCTCGATATGATCTTTTTTTTTCTTGTTGTTCTTGCTCTTCGTTTTGGTACAGCTAGCTGTTTATTCAGTAAATGTCCGAGAAGCCCAAAAATGTCCGGTCAATACGATTAAGTTTGGAAAAACCTCTCATTTGACTTGACTCTGAAACCACAGTAATAAATTTGTGATAATGACTGTGAAAGACGGTAATTGATGAAGCGATTCAGTAATACGTGTAATAGTAAATCACTGATAGAAAGTGGAATTCTCCCGAGAAATACTTGGTCATACAATTCCAATAATAATAAACGAGTATTCTCGTTTTTCTCACGATGTGCTTACTTGTGATGTAGATCGCGACGTTCTGGCTGCCGCATACTACTGGTCAGTCTTCATCAGGCGATGTGGTCGAGTGGTTTGTTGAACTCGTAGCGCGCTAAGTACTGCTCGGTGCGCGTAGGCGTCCTGTACACGCCGGTGGTGAGGTGGCCGTCTGGTTCTCTTGCAATTGCGGTGTCAAAGAAAGTGAGTTTGTCAGTAGCCTTTCTCTGTCTCCGTCGTGAAGCGGACGGAAGGCTGCTAATTGTTCAGATGCTGTAAGAAGCTAGCGATGTCAACGTATAGCGTTTTCCAGACCCGGGGTTTGTAGGAAGAAGTTATTGCCTGTTGTTCGAAACTCTCCATGCATAGGTTAGCCATAACAGCGAAAACCGGGTTTCCCATGGTTGCGCCTTCTAAGTGTTCGTACATTGATCCGCTTTAGTGAAGTGAGTGAATCCCTATACGAAATGCACGAGGTCAGCGACCTAAGCAGGTGTTACTGTCGAGCGGGGTGCAAGGCTTGGGTCGTCCTCTAGTTTCTGTAGCGCGGCTTGTACAGCGGCGTCAATAGGAAGGTTGGTAAACAGCGACTCGACGTCGAAAGACACCATGATTGCGATAATCTCATAGACGGCGCACATTACCTTTCTGTCGAGACGACACCAAATCGCTAGTGACCCAGATGAATACTTCCAGATGTGAATAAACGTATATTCGTATTGTATGAAAATCAAGCAAAAAATAGATATGACTTACAGATCGGTTGTTGACTAAGACCTGCCAGCACCCTTCCGGGAGTCTAAGCGTATGGAAGACAATGCAAAACGAACCATATAGCATGCGCAACAACTTGACCTTGTTACTGTGGGCGCAACACACAACCAAACTCTCATATAGGACACAACGATCATGGTTGTTTGTAATCTCTGCAATAGAAAATTCTCTAGTCAAAAAACGTCATTTTAGCCTGGTGAAGATCTTCAGTTACAAAAACAAAGTTGCCAAGGAAATCTAAGACATATCTTCATGCAGAAAATCGATTTTCCAGCTGGGACTACGAGTAAATTTATTTCATCTTCAAATGCAACGTATTATTATTATTATTATTATTATTATTATTATTATTATTTATTATTATTATTTTATTGTACTCCCTCAGAATATTTCTGTAAATGCGAATTTTGTCGAGCAGTGACCTGACGAAGCTAAAGTGTATCAAATCCGCTATTTTTAAAGACCCTGCTTAAAAGTAAAAGACTTTCATATAATTCTATGCTAAAAAAGGTATTCACCTTCGCACTTTTTATTTTTTTCGAATTGTAAACTACGTCATACGTAGTAATGTGCATTGAGTGCAATGCTACTTGGAATCGCTATATTTGTCGATAAGACTGAGAGTATAAGAGTATTGAAAGAGCGACAGTTCCTCACCATTCGGCTGTTCTTTTCATTGGAGTACATCTTGTATGGACTGTCTGTCTGAGCTATTGTTTCCGCTGTCAGTTTACTTTTGAGAATTTATCACTAGTTGTCAACCTTGACAAGACTATAAGGGCCAGTGTTTCCGCGGATTAGCCCGTCACGATCATTACATCATTACTAATTCTTGAAAAGCATAAGCTGGAATAAGCACCTGTTGTACACATCATGATTGGGAACAGTTTCTTAACTTAAGTGCATGCAATAGCTTTACTTTCAAGCTGGCGCCATTTTTCTCATATTTCGTCTATCAGTATTCTGATTTATTGCAGCGGGAAGTGTCACGCACAGGATGCCTTAGGAATTGAGAATGACAGATTCCAATATCTCATACACCCTACCATCTCATTACAAATTGAGTTCAATCATGCAAGTTTGCGCTATACTATGTCGTAAAGAGCATTGCCTTTCTGTTAAAAAGAATTTTACCACATGTCCATTCCATACCTTAGAGTCTTCTGCTGAGAACAGTCATGTGCATATCAGGGCTGAAACCGGTCCTAGTTAAGATCTCATTGGTCAAGAGAGTATTGATGAGATTTAACGCAAAGTCAATTTCATAATTGAAGTAAAGTTCTTGCACTTTTGCACTATTATCATAAATCATTAATTGGAACAACCTACAAATGAATCCTCGGGCGTGCAAGTTCGCTGGACCCCCGTCGTGTGTACAGGGGGAGGGTCCGAAGATCGCTAATTAAAAGTAAAAAGTCATGAACTTCTGTTACTTGATGAACAAAACTGGAAAAAAAATACGGAATTGTCTAAAAAAAGCTGTTTTTTGGCCGGTCTACATGGCATTTGACCATGATGGATGCCATGGCAACGGCAATAATGATGGACCCTCAATTGATATATAAAAATTACCGCAGAGAATGAAGGAACAGCTGCTAAGAGTTTCAGCCCCTCAGGGAAAATCGTCTCTTCGAAACTTTGAAAAAACCTTATGGTGCATCCTCCACCCCCTTCCCCCGCCACCCTTCCCCCACTTTACGTCCAAGGGTTAAAGGTCTTCTATTAACCTCACACGACTGCGCGCTAAAGAAAGACATGTAATATCATAAATGAAACGTTGTTAATAATATTGCTCTCAATTGATGCAATAATCGATTAGGTTAAATCCAAAGAGAAAATATTCATGTCGTAACCAAGGCTTCAAACATTCTCTGTTCACATCAGTTAACACTGTTACTTTAAAGATGCAACTTTCCCCACTGAATATCCACTATTCCCAGCCTTCGCGCACAGATGCACTTGGACCCGTTCGGGCTTCCGGGAATTGAAATTTCTCCCATGCGCAAAGTTCAACCTCACTGTGATCGGTATACCAAGGGGGATACTCCACCTTTACATCCTCCAAACTCTTGGACTACTTTTGAAGACAGTGATATTAGTACAAAACATCCCAGCACAATGATCACTAAACTGTACTCTAATAACAATTCTTGAATTGTGTAGATCGTGTTAGTTCTGGACTGATCAGCAGTAACTGAAGTCATGTTTAAGCGCAGAGGTTGCTCCATAAATGCTCCTGACGCAAATAAGCTCACCTGCCTTCAGTGCTGTTTGAGTCCGGAGGACAGTTTAAGAAGAACTTTTACCTTAATAAACGCGACAGGAAAGCTGCTTTTGGAACCTGTCACTGAAACTGCATACAAGCGATCTGATAAGTATGCCCGGAAAAAGGTGTCAAAGCATACATTCTTACGGTAACTGAAGAAGCCACCAACCGAGACAAATATTTTTTCAATGACCTTTTTCCTTGTTAAAGTGATCTGAAGTGGGTCTTAACCCTTTTGCATTCCACCAAATTAATTGCTCAGTGCTTATCTTATTCTCGCTTATTACATGGCATAAGTCCATAGTTTTGACTGTATTATCGCTTGTTCTAAACATCATTAATTGAAGAAAGTAAAATGAGCACAGGAAAGCTGTGGTAGAAGCTTTAGGGAGTACAGGGCCTAGAAGATTTTGTTACTATATGAATGAAATGACTGGAAACTTTTGAAGAGATTCATCATTTCTTTGCAAATAGAACTGATCGTTAGATATGCTACCATGCAATCACTGTTGTCTTTCGAACTGTTCGTTATCAAAAAGGTAAGGAAAAAAAAACTTTTCGCCCGCCTTTCCAATTGTTAAATTTGTTTACCTTGACTCTTGACTCCAACTGTCAGTTGATCAACCCTCGATAGGGTCTCGGTAACTGTATGTATATCATATCATCTAGTGATCTCCCTGGCCATAAAATGATCAAGTTTTACTGCTGGTAAAGAGAAACACTGACGATCTTAACGGTAACCACGCACAATAGTTCCAGAATACGTTTTCTGAGTTCTACCACTGAAACCCAGCTTCGTTCATGCTAGGGGTCAACATTCTATTACAGTAAGAGGACGTGATGGAATCTCTGCAGTTTGCACTTCTGTGAGATTGCAGAAGTAATTACTATCGAAATCTAACTAGCCATCGACTGAAGATAAAGGGTTATGACTTTTATGCTAATAGGCAGTATTTTATTGGGTGATTTGAACTTAATGCATAGTTTGCATGACATCAGTGTTTAAAGCCTCATACAACGTGGCGCCGGCACTGATGCGAGATGCATAGCCAACATAACCTGTTTCGAACATAACCATACATTCTGCTATTGGTAAACACCTGAAAAAAGAACACAAGTTACAAGCAACTAATCCACAAGACCAATTTGCAGTTTTAAAGAAATCCTGCACAATAAAGTTTGATTGCTTGACACGCAGTCAGATTCACACCATCTTTTATATTTATTCAATCCTATCATGTATTTCGAACTTGATAATGATGACACGGAGTTATCGGAAAGCCGTCGACAAGTGAAATCAGGGAAATAATTTCACGTGCGTTTTGTAGGAATTCTGATAATTTCCCCAACCTCATTTTTAACTCATTCATGCGCGCATGCGCGAGTTATAGCGGTGTCGGGGCTTCATCCGGGAATTTGCCTGGACTTTTTAATCGGCGTAGACGGAAATTAAATGTTTATTAATTTATGCAGAAGTTAACCGGAAGTAAAGGTGGAGAGGAAACAAGGCAATGCGCGCCACCTAGGGTTCGAACCTCGGCCTTACTTCGGTGGCTGGATTTCAAGGCGAACTTGCTATCCACTTGGACATCTCAACATTCCTGCGTTGAGAGGCGTTAAGAAACGATATTTATAGTTGGGGTGTTACCGCTGGCCATATATAAGAACAACATCAGCCTGAACCCCCACAACACATGTTCTTGTATGGGGGTTTTTACTGTATCGCACAAATTTGCGCTCATGGGCAAACTCATAATAACAACATATCGTCCATACATACATAAACGTTTAGATCGCCAGTCAAGTCGCACGCACGGTAGGACAAAGGTCTAATTTACTTATTCTTTAGCGCAGTTATACTAAGGCTGGACTTTTGCCACCCGTGAAGTGAATTAAATGAGCATTATCAGAGCACTGCATGAGCGTTGCATGTGCACTGAAACATAAGATTTACGTGTAGTGAGTGATGATAAAGTCAGGGTACAATTCATTTGCTGTTTATAGTTTTATACGAACTTTTCACAATGAGCTGTTTTATATTTTCTGTCAAAGAAAGACTGTTTATGATTAATTAATCGATAATGGTTTTGTCAGTAGTATAAAAATGTTATTGTTAACAGGGGCATAGTATAAAACCTGGACTGGACCCTGGACTGGACCCTGGACTCTGGACTCTGGACCCTGGACTCTGGACCCTGGACTCTGGACCCTGGATCCTGGACTCTGGACTCTGGACTCTGGACTCTGGACTCTGGACTCTGGACTCTGGACTCTGGACTCTGGACTCTGGACTCTGGACTCTGGACTCTGGACTCTGGACTCTGGAGAGTCCAGAGTCCAGAGTCCAGAGTCCAGAGTCCAGAGTCCAGAGTCCAGAGTCCAGAGTCCAGAGTCCAGAGTCCAGAGTCCAGAGTCCAGAGTCCAGAGTCCAGAGTCCAGGGTCCAGTCCAGGGTCCAGTCCAGATTTTATACTATGCCGCTAACAGGTATACTGGAAGGTTAAAACAACAAATTAATTTCCGGTGAGGTATTTTCTTTAAGATAATAAGGTGTTGATTTCAGAGAGAAACAATATCTGCTGTTTTCACGTTTGCGTAAGTTGCTGTGGTATGTGAAATATGTCCTTTGCGGCGTTCCTTTACAATTTGTAGGATCAGCGGACTGCCTTTAATTTCATCTTTTTACAAAAGGGAAGATTTTGAGTGGGGATATACGCGATTGTGCTTTTAATGTCAGCTTTTAATCGAAGATTTAGCGGCGGTGTAGTTTGGTTCATTCAGGATAAATCTGCTTTCACGGGCAACCTCGTAATAAAAACCGGTCATACGGCCGGGTCATACGGTCAGTACAAAATGCAGACAGCAGACCGAGTACAAAATGCGGACTAGGTACAAAATGCAGACTGCAGAACGAGTACAAAATGCAGACTAGGTTCAAAATGCAGACTGACAGGAAAAACTGTTAGAAAGGTGGTAACATTAGATTATATAAGTTACCTATTGTCACGCAGTAACCTTGCAGTGCCCAATGTGTTGTACGTAGATCAAATTGCAATACTAGCGTTTCTATTTTATATAATACAGAGAAGTCCGAAAACCCCTTGAAAGCTTAAAACGGTGTAAGAATGAACTGTATAAATTCTTTTTCATATCGTTTAAAGTGCACGTTTCAAGATATAAAAAGCTGAGTACATTCCCCAAGAATGCGAAGATGATGAGGTGATTGCCTGACAATAGGGTTACAATAGGTACAAGTTATAAAATCGAATGCTGACACGTTTCGGGCGTAAATAAAAAAAACAGTTTTTCTTATCAATCTCCTTTTTGTATTCAGTCTGCAGTCTGCATTTGTACTCCAGCCTTATTTATTATTCGGTAACAAATATGACAACTGGCTAACAAACACTTTACTTAAAGTGGTTTCTCATAAACGAACAACAGCAAGTAAACCCACGAAGGCCCTGCTTTCTTTCTCTTACAACACTATCTTTATTGCAACACTTAGGTCCACTTAATGCCTCTGAGTAGCTACCTTTGCTCTTAACCTGAAGATTGCCTGTAAACGCATCGTCATCATAACTTTGTAAACAACTTTACTGCCCTCACTTTCTCATAAATTCACTAATTCGAGATGAATGAGTTGGCTCATAAGAGCACTTTGATCTTTCAATATCGTGGGTGACCAACTACGCTCACAGTCGTAATTTGTTTTTGCTTTTTTTTTACTGGTTTATTCCATGGAAAACCGAGAACATTAAGAAGAATATAGTTTTAGCTTAAAGCTGATACGTTATTGCTAGAGTTCCAATTTACCGAGGTTCGTCACAAAATATACCTTTTTAATTCTTTGTGCTTGTTCATAATCGTTTCAAAATGAAGCCAACTAAATAATTGGCTCTAATCTGTCATGAACTGATGAATGAAATGACAACGGCGCCCATTAAAATGCGCTAAAGTAAAATTTTGCATGAGGCCATATACTGCAATTTGTCTCCACTGACTTCACCTACTGAGCCGCGTAGGGAATGGAATTTGTAACCTTCGGCAAAACTTGCGGCGAAGGCTGACACATTCGATGTCGGAGTTCAATACGTTCAATGCTCGGCTAATAGGTTAGCTCTGCATTTGGCTGAATTTTTCCCGTCGACAGTTGGACGTTCTTGGACGGTCTTTGGAATTTGTGGCGGTGAAAAAATTTGGCAAGCAACTTGGAAATTACCACTACAACAATATATGCACCGCGTGGTGAATGTCATTTTATTTTTCAATAGGCGAAGTTACAACGTAGGTATTTACTCATTTTTTTTATAGAGTTAAGCGTTCGCGCCCATGTTACCTGCGCATCTCTAGGGAGCAAGATATTCAACGCGCGTGCCACGTCATTTTCAAGCGCGCGCACTGAGCCGAGAACCCAACAACATATAGAGCTGATGACCTTTGCGTTAACTTGGTGTGCGGATATTTTTGTTGGATGCTCGGTGACCCCAACTTTTTTTTTCGGCAGATCACTTCCTTGTCTGATTCTTTTCCATTATACTAAAAAAGAAAAAAAAAAGCATCAGTACGTGGGAAGTTTTAATTATTCCCACATACTATTCACATAGGGTCGAATTGATACGTGGATACACTGGTGTGCTTGACTTAGAAGTTGCATTTTTTAAGGGCTAATTTTACCTGATTAAATTGCATTTGTAGCAAAGATCTATCAAGTAGGCCTATATATGCTGTGTTAAACACACATACCTTAGTTCGGTGACCCATTTTTTTTTTTTTTTTTTTTTTCGTTTTTAATATAATCTTATCATCTTTTACCTGCAGTCAAAGCTTAAAAAGAAATCTGTAAGTAGGAAATTTTGGGCCCAACGTCCTTAAATTACGCCGTGTGTCCGCTTGCAAAGGTAGTTTTGGATTTGATTGAATTATTCCCATCGACAGTTTTGATGATCATTTCCTTCT
>JAHPZR010037580.1:52500-57500 GCA_019787425.1 Platygyra sinensis
TTGAGAGTCCGTTTGATCCGACTAAAAAGACCGCTTGGTGATGAAGCCAATTATTATAAGCGCCTAAAGGAACGGGTTTGAACTCTCTTGATCAAAATATCCCCCATCGTCACTGAAGCATTTAAGCCGGCTATGTTCATCTGGTGGCTACAAGATCAAGATATTATTGCCGGTTTGCAGACCCTTCGAACTACTACCACACGTACTTTCGTAAGCTCATCATTATGATGCTTTAAGTTTCAACCGCAAAAGAAAAAAAAAAGTTGCAATGAAATCTTGTTATTCGACTCAGAAATCTTTACTTACCGTATCAGTAAAGAATAATTATGCACAAATTTTCCACATTATTGAAATGGCCGTTGATAAAAGTTTGCACCAGGTATGTGTGCATCCTTTGACGTGCAAACAAAATTGGTACTTCTCGGACTAAATATATGTTGAAATAGAGAAAAATACAAGGGCGACCGTAGATATGGAATTTCTCTTCAATTGTTCAATTCGATATCAAGTTGAACACGAGAACTAGAAATTCAATATCTACAAACAATCATATAAACATATTAATGACAACGTTTTTCACTATTTCCCGAAGATTTCCTAAATTATTCGAAGGCTAGTCTACCGTTTCCGAACATTTTCAGAAGATTACCGAAGATTGCCCAAGACGACCGAAGAAGATCCGAACATGTTTCGATCATTCACCAACAAATTTAAGTGCCGTTAAAGGGACAAAGGAATAAAATGTTACAAAAAAAATGATATCTTCGCATGTGAGGATATCATATCGCTTTTATCAATTTGATATCATTGGGTATACCACTTAATTTTCTATAATAGAATTGTTTAAAGGTCAAACGTGTCTACTAGTAGTAAAAGCAGGTTGCCGTTTTCAATCGTTTTAGTAAGGGTAATAAGAAACACCTCGCAAAACAAATTTCAAACGTGCTTTAGCAGATGTTACCAACATGTGATTTCATAAGGGGACATTTTGATAATTTCCCAGTTATCTTGTTGACTTATTATTGTTATTTCTTCCCAAGAGAAAAATACATATTATATGCCCGTAGCCGGGCCCGTAGCAGTGCATGACAACATTAAATTGTTGACTGATGAGGCTACATCATCTCTGGTTATGAAGCTTTTCGAACTTCTACTTCTTGTTGTGCTAAATCACGTTGTCAGAATAACCAGTGTTCAAAACGTGCTGGTTAGTGACATCATGTCACTCTTCAAAGCTGGAGAATTCAGAGGAATTTGCTGTATCCTTATATGATCTTTATAATTATTATTGCTCAGTTTCGTTATAAGCCATTGTTGCTTACTTGTGTTAGTTGGGTTTTCTGACAGCAGAGCAGACAAAGAAAGGGACTGTGGCACTTTCTCTGATATGGGCTGTGAAACATCCCTGACCGTTCAAAACGAAGTTGTTGCTAGTTTTCTCAGTCTCAGGTATCCCATGAATGTTTACACACGCCTCTTATTGTTCATAGCGTGACATGCTGTTATTTTGTCTTTGTACTTGCCTATCAAGCCAAGATAGGATATGGTAAAGCTCAGTAAACGTTTGGATTCGTACAAGTGAGTAGAAGTCGACAACAACTACTATGCTTACATTATTCCCAACTAAACTGTCGTCCTGACAGTTCTCACCTGTGATTTCTAAACATTGCGTGAATGGTTCACACGGAAATCATATTGAATGTGTACGTGACTGGTAGCTGACAAGCCATTCATTACGTTTCAAGCTCATCATCTGACATTCTAGAAAGTATAAGCTAATCTGTGCAACATTTTAGAGCGATTCGTAAAAAGAAACATAAGAAGCCCCAATAGTTGCTACGATTAAAATGTTTATTATTTCATAATTTTGCTCTGGATAATATGCTGTCAGAGCCCTAAAGAGTCTTTGCGTGTTACTCTCTATCACCGATAGATGATGGACCGATTAGAATTGGTGTTTACTTCAACCCATATGACCTAATCTCTATCAGAAATGGCTTTTAGATTGTGCTATTTGTATAGGGTTTCATTCTAATAAATCGCAAATTTCCAAACACGAAAAACAATAAATGTTCCAGATGCAGTTTGAACAATGGGCATCGACTGAAAGTAAGAAAAGGGAGATGACCTGGTTGCCTCGAACATTTTAACTCTGCAAAGATAACTTTAAAAAGAATGCAGAGCGAAGACGTCACACTAAAACCTGATATTATTCCAAGTATATTTATTATTTTAGTATTATCAGGCGAGAGAAAATCCTGTTTTACTTGTCTCTTTGACCAATAATACAGATTAAAATAGAAAAAAAATCCGTAAAAACCAATTTGGTTTTTGTATTAATTCCAAAACGTGTTTTCCCTCAAATCTGTTTTTCCTTTAAATCTGTTTTCCCTTTAATCTGACACTGAATTTTATTCAAGGTACTTCCGCCGATCGTGGGTACCCACGTTCGGCGGATGTACTTGAATAAAATCAGTGTCAGATTAAAGGGAAAACAGATTTAAAGGAAAAACAGATTTGAGGGAAAACACGTTTTGGAATTAATACAAAAACCAAATTGGTTTTTACGGATTTTTTTTCTATTTTAATCTGTATTATTGGTCAAAGAGACAAGTAAAACAGGATTTTCTCTCGCCTGATAATACTAAAATAATAAATATACTTGGAATAATATCAGGTTTTAGTGTGACGTCTTCGCTCTGCATTCTTTTTAAAGTTATCTTTGCAGAGTTAAAATGTTCGAGGCAACCAGGTCATCTCCCTTTTCTTACTTTCAGTCGATGCCCATTGTTCAAACTGCATCTGGAACATTTATTGTTTTTCGTGTTTGGAAATTTGCGATTTATTAGAATGAAACCCTATACAAATAGCACAATCTAAAAGCCATTTCTGATAGAGATTAGGTCATATGGGTTGAAGTAAACACCAATTCTAATCGGTCCATCATCTATCGGTGATAGAGAGTAACACGCAAAGACTCTTTAGGGCTCTGACAGCATATTATCCAGAGCAAAATTATGAAATAATAAACATTTTAATCGTAGCAACTATTGGGGCTTCTTATGTTTCTTTTTACGAATCGCTCTAAAATGTTGCACAGATTAGCTTATACTTTCTAGAATGTCAGATGATGAGCTTGAAACGTAATGAATGGCTTGTCAGCTACCAGTCACGTACACATTCAATATGATTTCCGTGTGAACCATTCACGCAATGTTTAGAAATCACAGGTGAGAACTGTCAGGACGACAGTTTAGTTGGGAATAATGTAAGCATAGTAGTTGTTGTCGACTTCTACTCACTTGTACGAATCCAAACGTTTACTGAGCTTTACCATATCCTATCTTGGCTTGATAGGCAAGTACAAAGACAAAATAACAGCATGTCACGCTATGAACAATAAGAGGCGTGTGTAAACATTCATGGGATACCTGAGACTGAGAAAACTAGCAACAACTTCGTTTTGAACGGTCAGGGATGTTTCACAGCCCATATCAGAGAAAGTGCCACAGTCCCTTTCTTTGTCTGCTCTGCTGTCAGAAAACCCAACTAACACAAGTAAGCAACAATGGCTTATAACGAAACTGAGCAATAATAATTATAAAGATCATATAAGGATACAGCAAATTCCTCTGAATTCTCCAGCTTTGAAGAGTGACATGATGTCACTAACCAGCACGTTTTGAACACTGGTTATTCTGACAACGTGATTTAGCACAACAAGAAGTAGAAGTTCGAAAAGCTTCATAACCAGAGATGATGTAGCCCTCATCAGTCAACAATCTAATGTTGTCATGCACTGCTACGGGCCCGGCTACGGGCATATAATATGTATTTTTCTCTTGGGAAGAAATAACAATAATAAGTCAACAAGATAACTGGGAAATTATCAAAATGTCCCCTTATGAAATCACATGTTGGTAACATCTGCTAAAGCACGTTTGAAATTTGTTTTGAGAGGTGTTTCTTATTACCCTTACTAAAACGATTGAAAACGGCAACCTGCTTTTACTACTAGTAGACACGTTTGACCTTTAAACAATTCTATTATAGAAAATTAAGTGGTATACCCAATGATATCAAATTGATAAAAGCGATATGATATCCTCACATGCGAAGATATCATTTTTTTTGTAACATTTTATTCCTTTGTCCCTTTAACGGCACTTAAATTTGTTGGTGAATGATCGAAACATGTTCGGATCTTCTTCGGTCGTCTTGGGCAATCTTCGGTAATCTTCTGAAAATGTTCGGAAACGGTAGACTAGCCTTCGAATAATTTAGGAAATCTTCGGGAAATAGTGAAAAACGTTGTCATTAATATGTTTATATGATTGTTTGTAGATATTGAATTTCTAGTTCTCGTGTTCAACTTGATATCGAATTGAACAATTGAAGAGAAATTCCATATCTACGGTCGCCCTTGTATTTTTCTCTATTTCAACATATATTTAGTCCGAGAAGTACCAATTTTGTTTGCACGTCAAAGGATGCACACATACCTGGTGCAAACTTTTATCAACGGCCATTTCAATAATGTGGAAAATTTGTGCATAATTATTCTTTATATACGGTAAGTAAAGATTTCTGAGTCGAATAACAAGATTTCATTGCAACTTTTTTTTTCTTTTGCGGTTGAAATTTAAAGCATCATAATGATGAGCTTACGAAAGTACGTGTGGTAGTAGTTCGAAGGGTTCTGCAAACCGGCAATAATATCTTGATCTTGTAGCCACCAGATGAACATAGCCGGCTTAAATGCTTCAGTGACGATGGGGGATATTTTGATCAAGAGAGTTCAAACCCGTTCCTTTAGGCGCTTATAATAATTGGCTTCATCACCAAGCGGTCTTTTTAGTCGGATCAAACGGACTCTCAAACGGGAGGGCTCATGCGACATTTTTTTTTTTTGAAAACGTAATTTGTGAAACCAAACAAGAGAAATATGTTGTGTCGGGTGCTACACAGAAGCTGCAACGGCTGAAAAAGACCAGATGTTG
>JAHPZR010037580.1:62500-65145 GCA_019787425.1 Platygyra sinensis
CTCTAATCTGTCATGAACTGATGAATGAAATGACAACGGCGCCCATTAAAATGCGCTAAAGTAAAATTTTGCATGAGGCCATATACTGCAATTTGTCTCCACTGACTTCACCTACTGAGCCGCGTAGGGAATGGAATTTGTAACCTTCGGCAAAACTTGCGGCGAAGGCTGACACATTCGATGTCGGAGTTCAATACGTTCAATGCTCGGCTAATAGGTTAGCTCTGCATTTGGCTGAATTTTTCCCGTCGACAGTTGGACGTTCTTGGACGGTCTTTGGAATTTGTGGCGGTGAAAAAATTTGGCAAGCAACTTGGAAATTACCACTACAACAATATATGCACCGCGTGGTGAATGTCATTTTATTTTTCAATAGGCGAAGTTACAACGTAGGTATTTACTCATTTTTTTATAGAGTTAAGCGTTCGCGCCCATTGTTACCTGCGCATCTCTAGGGAGCAAGATATTCAACGCGCGTGCCACGTCATTTTCAAGCGCGCGCACTGAGCCGAGAACCCAACAACATATAGAGCTGATGACCTTTGCGTTAACTTGGTGTGCGGATATTTTTGTTGGATGCTCGGTGACCCCACTTTTTTTTTTCGGCAGATCACTTCCTTGTCTGATTCTTTCCATTATACTAAAAAAGAAAAAAAAGCATCAGTACGTGGGAAGTTTTAATTATTCCCACATACTATTCACATAGGGTCGAATTGATACGTGGATACACTGGTGTGCTTGACTTAGAAGTTGCATTTTTTAAGGCTAATTTTACCTGATTAAATTGCATTTGTAGCAAAGATCTATCAAGTAGGCCTATATATGCTGTGTTAAACACACATACCTTAGTTCGGTGACCCCATTTTTTTTTTTTTTTTTTTTCGTTTTAATATAATCTTATCATCTTTTACCTGCAGTCAAAGCTTAAAAAGAAATCTGTAAGTAGGAAATTTTGGGCCCAACGTCCTTAAATACGCCGTGTGTCCGCTTGCAAAGGTAGTTTTGGATTTGATTGAATTATTCCCATCGACAGTTTGATGATCATTTCCTTCTCTCGCAGCGAAACATATCTACGAAGAATTTGACATCAACAACGTCTGCCCGCTGAATAAACTTGATTGACTAAGATGCTATAAATTGCACCACTCAATCATCAAAACACGGCCTGCACTGCATTTCTTTGCAATTTTCAGTAAAATTAGATTATTACCGTCACCAGATTCAATGCAACATATACGCTACTCTAAACATCGATATTTCGGTGTTGTAGTTAAATCAAATCAACGTCACTCGTCTAAAGTTTTAAACTAAGATCTATTACAGAAGACGCTGTCATCTGAGCAGACCTACTACTCTTCATCATTCTATAAAAACACCTAAATCTAAATCTCAATCTAAATATCGTTATGTCGGCAAAATCGTTTAGGCACATCACGCCAACTCTAAGATAATAATAAATAAAACTATACTAAAATATACAAAACTATTAAAAACTATTAAAAACTATTAAAAACTACTGATAAAAATAAAACTAAATTAGTTTGCTATTAAAAATACAGAGGGATTGGCTGGAAACGGTTTCTTCTGGAAGTTTGTTTCCATTCGGTTATTGTCCTGGGAAAAAAGAAAATCTAAAAATATCTTTATGTCCTTTCGGTATAATGAATTTAAAATCATGGCTTCCCCGGGTTCTCCTCTCTTTGCTTGTTATCAAATAATCCCCCCAGTCCCCATCTAGGAGGCCGTGGCACATCTTGTATATAGTGGAGAGCCTTGCGTGTCTTCTCATTGTTTCAAGTGTGTCCCACTGTAGGTCTTGTGTGTAGCTTTCGAATTTTCTTCCACCTTCTGGACAAATATAATTTATTTTATAATTTTCTTGGTGGTATATTTTTGCTTTAATCCATCAGGAATAGCTAGTTGAGTATTCGAAGAAGCCAATAGTTTCAAGCTATAGTTATGAAGTTCAGTTTCCGAAGGTCACAATGTCCAGTGGCTGGCGCTTCGTTTTGACAGTTATCCGGGAAACAGGTGCTGTCAAGCGCGCCTGTTATGTCGCGAGACAAACCAACATCGTGCCACACAGTGTTCGTGAACATGAACATCCGATGGGAACTCGCACATCTTTCAGCACATTTATCAATCAAAAAACATGCAAAGCTTTGTATGCTCATAAAATTGTTTTTAAACCTTGACACCGGCTCCAAGCTCCAGCCTCACTGAAATAAATTAAGGGGGCCTTACACAGCGGTGAGAAAACCCCTCATTAACAAGCAAGTTAACCATGCTGATTTAACACTTTAATTGTAGTCTGTAGTGCCTCACAGACATGGTGCTAACATATTCTACTAGTAATAGTTATCACTAAAGCTGCCCCCGCTTTCTTATATTTCTGCTCATTGAAACAATAATATTGAACGTTATTGTTCTAGTCAGATACTAAAAAAAAAACCAATTGTCTTGATATGAACTCTTTTTTATATAAGAATATATTTTGAAGTGACATCTTGGCCTCGCTACGAAAAGTGGTGTCCAGAGCACATGCACAATGTGCTGAACGCGATCCAGATCCAGAAACCAAACACTTGTACTTGATAGCCTAATAAATTCTAAATAAACACGAAAATGCCATAAGCTATAATGTA
>JAHPZR010037581.1:0-17500 GCA_019787425.1 Platygyra sinensis
CCATCTCGATTGCCGAAAAAGGAAAAGAAGACACTGAGGTCACAAATTGACGAGCTGTATGAATTTTCCAATGATTCAACCATGATTAAATGTTTTGAAAGATCAACAGTCTAGAGAACTGAGGAGAATTCGAACGACGTGTCCCGCTGTTTATTTATACGATACACACATATAAATACTTCCATGGCAAAATGAGGAACAAAATTTGATAAATAGGAAAAAAAAAACGACATTACACAAGGATGGCAGTTCTGCTCTCCTTAATATCGCCTTGGAAAGGAAGGGGAAAAAAAGAAAAAAAAACGTTATTACAACAAGGGGTATTCGTATTTTGGTCACCCATCCAAGTACTGTCTCCACCGAACATGACTTAACTTTGTTGAGCAGACGAAACATGCTGCTGTCCTTGTGGTAGATTGAGTCCACGGGGAACGGGTTTTTTTTTATTTCTTAAATGAGAAAAGGAAAATTAGAGGAATATGAAAATGAGAACGGCAAAGGGACGTCGCCAAACAAAAGGTTTAATGAGCGAACAATGGCTGTGCACGTGCGTTATAAATCTTTGTACATTTCGTTGCGTTCTCTGCCAAACAACAACGTGAAATGACCAAGTTTTTGTGTATTTTGGAGAACCTAGGCCTCGACGGCAAATATTTTGGATATATTTATGGAATTGATCGCAGGCATTACATATTTAGTAATAGCAGGTTTTGAGAGAGATTTTCACTCTGAAAAAGTTTAGTTACTTACGAAATTCGAGCGCAAAATTTAAATCCACTTTTTGCTAGGCGTCATAGACCCTTTGCATAAATGACGTCTAAATTTGAATAACAATACTTGGTACATCCATAGCCTCACACTCATGTGAAATTTCCTTTGTCTTGAAACATGAACGTGAGGCTAAGGATGTACCACGTTTTGTTATTCAAATTTAGGCGCCATTTATGTAAAGGGTCTATCCCTGGTGTCGCCGTCGTCAGTGCTTAAGTTCCCTAATGTAGGACAACAGCATGTTTCGTCTGCTCAACAAATTAAGTCCTATTCAGTGGAGACAGTACTTGGATGGGTGACCAAATACGAATACCCCTTGTTGTAATAACGTTTTTTTTTCTTTTTTCCCCTTCCTTTTCCAAGGCGATATTAAGGAGAGCAGAACTGCCATCCTTGTGTAATGTCGTTTTTTTTTTTCTATTTATCAAATTTTTGTTCCTCATTTTGCCATGGAAGTATTTATATGTGTGTATCGTATAAATTAACAGCGGGACACGTCGTTCGAATTCTCCTCAATTCTCTCGACTGTTGATCTTTCAAGACATTAAATCATGATTGAATCATTGGAAAATTCATACAGCTCGTCAATTTTGTGACCTTCAGTGTCTTCTTTTCCTTTTTCGGCAATCGAGTATGGTTGAACCTTTATGAGCGGGCACTTTCGGGAAATGAGACTTTCCGTGGGAAAGTGAAGTGCTGCGAGTGAATTACGTAACCTGCGATCAGTCGTCCTTTTGGAAGATGTTTTTATGTCATTTAGCAAGTATTATTGTAGAGGGATAGTCAACATAAGCTACTAGATTAGAGTATTTTGCCAAAGGCTAATGGGCTTAAAAGCTCTTCTGTTTAAAAAAAACGCGCTGAGACGACACAATAAACTGTTCACTCATGCGAAAATTTTTTCATCGAGTATTCACGGTTGAACTAAGCTTGCTCTAATCAATTCCCCGGCTGGAGGATATTCTGTGCCTTTCCTGCGGGTTGCTGCGGGACTTGACCACTGTGGGGGCCTGCAAGGAGAAGCGCCGGCGACATATGGTGCGAAAAGGCTACGAAAATTATGCATCACCTCTGTTGATTACTCGTCTGTGTCTGTGGCAAGGACAACGACGGAAGACTTACTCTTTGAACTGATTCACTGGAGTTCTCTGAGCCACTCTGTTCGCTTTTATTTGTCTCGATGAGGTCTTTCACCTCTTCAAGTAAAGAAAGACTATGGAAGGTCTTCCCTTCGCGCAGCCATGTTGAAAGTGGAATAAATTTCTTCGAGCGGGAAATAGATTTACACATGATAATACATTATAATGTTTAACCGGCTCTTACTCAGGTTCCACTCGGTTCGTCAGAAAAACACAACAGAAATTGAGACATCGCCAATTTCTGTTGTGTTTCGCCAATTTCTGTTTCGTTTTGTTGGGATGCTCTAAATTACGTTTTCTTCACTCAATTTCTGTTCTGATTTCCTAAATTCTATTCTGCTTGTCCAAAAACCAGAATAGAATTTGAGACATCGTCTTTTTGTGTTCTCTTTCGCCGATTTCTGTTTCGTTTTGTTCGGATGCTCTAAATTCCATTTTGTTCACTCAATTTCTGTTCTGACTTCCTAAATTCTATTCTGTTTGTTCAATTTCGCTTGTATTTTTATTAGCAAAGAATTTGATCGTCATAACAGAATTTGAAACAGAATATTGGCGGAGATGACCCCTCATACAAGTGAGGCCGCATTATTTTATCCCTACCGAAGCGTGCTCATTAAAGGCCCGTTTACACAGGCGATTTTTGTCGCGGCAACTCGATGCAATTTTTGTCGCACTAAAGTTGCAACAAGTTTCAAACACGATCGAAAACCCTGCGATATCGCGGCGACAAATCGCACTGAAAATCGCACCTGGTTTACACGTGACGAGCGATTTTGGAGTTGCAAGACTCTTGCAACTTAAGAGCGACAAAAATTGCATCGAGTTGCTGCGACAAAAATCGCCTGTGTAAACGGGCCTTAAGACTGGAACTGGGTTATTGCGTGGACTGGTCTGTAATAATGCAGTTATATTGGCTTATTATGGGAGTTGCAGGCTCCTAGTAATGGGTTCCTGGCTACCCAGGCTACATAAAGTTACTTACCAAATCCCTCAGTTAGTGGTTTTTAAAATTTTTTGTACAGGCTCAGTCAAGTTAATCAAACGCCGATGCTAGGAAACAATTTAATGCTTTGTTATAGAAATTGCAAAACTTAATGTAAACTAACATTAAAAAAATGAATTAATTACACCGAAAGAAGTGTATAAAGTTCAATTCAAGGTTTAAAATACCTATTTCGCAGTGTTTCCCGACATATCCTACAGCACATGCGCAGTGGTAGTCGTTGTTCTCGTACTTGGGCACGCAGGTTGCTTGGTTTAAACAAGGATCACTGGAGCATGGGCTCTAAATGAGTAAACATTTATTTTACAGCTGAGATATGTAAAGTGTATTTACTTTTAAGGTCTTTCGGAGAGCTCTCAATTTTTCTTTGTACAATAGCTTTTGAATTTATAGACCCTTAAATAAATGGCGCCTAAATTTGAATAACAATACTTGGTACATCCTTAGCCTCACGTTCATGTTTCAAGACAAAGGAAATTTCACATGAGTGTGAGGCTATGGATGTACCAAGTATTGTTGTTCAAATTTAGACGCCATTTATGCAAAGGGTCTATTGTATCACCAATGAGACAGTGATGAGACAGTCACAAGTCAACCTCGTTCCCGGGGCCTTTTCCCTGGCTTGGGGCGGGGCCAGGGAAAAGGCCCTGGGAACAAGGTTGATTCACAAGTGACTCGATAAAGACATGGTGCCGTACTTTTTTTATCAATCCACTCTAAATATGAACAATATGCAGATATGTAGACATAATTACCAGGAAATTTTGGAACATAGCTAGAAAAAACATGATAGATATCTAGAGATCATAGTATCTTGTAAACATGTTATTGCACTCTTACAAAATGCTATCTGTCACCAGTCGGCCATAATCGTAATATTTCAGTGATATGACTAGTTTCCTATATCACCAAAGGTGTAGAACTATCTCATCTATCAACCGAGAGACATTCTCTGGGACCGACGGGACGACGTGCTTGATGATGGTTGTAAGACAAACACCTTTTTTGCAATCAAACCCTTTCGGGACCCGTTCCAAATTGGAGAACAATAGTTTGGCACATTCTGTTACAGTTGTGCCTGGTTATATGCATAAAAAGACAGAAAACTGAGAAAACATTGCCTTCTCACCAAGATATTCACGTAGGAAAACGAGCCTGCAATGCCTTAAGTTTCACTACGTACCAATAAATACTTAATTGGACTGACTGTAGCTTGCGAACAGCAGACGTATTCGGAGGGAGAGAAGCGACGACCCGAAATACGTTTTCTGTCCGCAGGCTAGCCTGACTCAACCTCGTTCCCAGAGAGGACCCTGGGAACGAGGTTGAGACTGACTGTGCACGTGTTAAAGATTGTGGACATTCCTTACGGACCTTACGCCATGATTCTTGCTACCTTTTATTATAGTCGAATTTATTTCCTCAAAATGCGATATATAGAGGATATTGCATGATCGCGCGTGGATATGAATTTTATCTTCGAGATGTCGAGTTGGACACGAGAAGATAAAATTCATATACACAAGCGGGCATGTGATATTCTGTTTATTATATAAACATATACTAATGGCGAAGTTTTTGACGATTTTCCGAAGATTTACGACCACTTTCCGAAGATTTCCGAAGAATTTCTAAAATTGTTTCGATGGTAAGGCGAACGTTTCCAAACATTTTTCGGACATTTTCCGAAGATTACCGAAGATTTCCGAAGATTTCTGAGGAGGCACCGATGATGTTTCGATCATACAGCAACATATCAAAGTACTTTTTCAACCTCGTCCCCAGGGCCTTCTCCTCGACGATCCGCCATTTTGAAAATCGTCGAGGAGAAGGCCCTGGGGACGAGGTTGAGTACTTTTTATGGGATTATGTAACCATAGCAATTGTGATCATTTTAGTAACTATGGCAACATCAATATCTATGGAAACAGGAGGCATAATCAGGGACGGAGACCGTAAGCGCGCGCCATTTCTCCACTAGTATTGGGGTTGGTTGGCCCCATGATATGGGACAATTTTTCTATTTGTAGAACAAATAGGTTGCGCCATCGCCTGAGGCACACGCGCGTACATTGCTGCGAGGATTTTCGTTGATGTCGCGCAGGGGAAATGGCGTCCGAAATTCCCGAAATCGTTTACGCTTTGGGCCCACAACTAAACGCCTTTATGGCTGTTGGAATTTTGCTTAAGCATTTTCGCCGTACGTTGCTCCAGTTTGAGTGAAGACAGTGCCGAATTTAGGTATGTCCCGCTTTATATCGCTGATCAAGTTGAGTTCCGCTGCTCCTTTTACACTCCAATCTAAATTTCACATATGAAGAAGATGAACAGCTTTCCCATAACACAGAAAAAAACTAGTTGAATATGTTTGGATATAGCAGCGTTTAGGCTCTATAAGTGACAATAGGTTTATGTCCGTAGATGCTGCTTAGTTTTGTTTGTGTAAAAATCCAATAAATTGTCTGTTGTCGATGAATGGAGCGCCCGCCGATGCGTGTTTTGCACAGCTAGTAAAACATTAAAAATTGGACTTCGCACTTTGGTGTGAAAACGCACATCGAACTCATATAATATCTCTAGTTTTTGAATATGTTTAAGGTTGATTAATGTTTGAGAACATATTAAAAGCTTGGCTGAAAATGTGTGAAAACAGCAGAAATAATCAGAAAAGTTACGATGACGCTTTTAATCAACTCAAATAAAGATTTCGATTGAGTCAGAACTCCTTGTCTTAAGGTGGCTCTCTAGAGTTATTATGAAACACCCTCCCTATAGAGCGCGAGTTAGGAAAGGAAACGTAGTTAATCTCTCTTACAGTTTTTCCCTTAGAGATTTACCAGTATGGGTACTGTTAAAATAAGGCTCATGTTTTGGTTGTCAATTTTTGGATTAAGGCCGTTACCATGGTAACATCTCATCTAATGACAGGCAGATATATTCCTCATTTTTACCTAAACTCCTTAATATTTATACTTTCCTTCGGTGAAATTTTTTCATATTTCGCCACATCCTGGAAATGATATTGCCTGACAATTTGAACTGGTAAAAAGTCAAGGTTGTTCAGACGGTTTTTCCAATATTCTGTAATTTCTCATTATTCTAAATATATGAGATTAGCTCTGACAGATTTTAACAAAAATAGGGTATTTTATAGGAATTGTATGTGGTTACAACTGAGCCAAATTTAAAAGAAATTCACCGAAGGAAACGCGAGAAACTTCGCATTTATTTTCTCACGTGACGTCACAAAAATCAGAAAAAAACGCGTGGTATCGCGCGTGGGTATTCACTTTGGCGCGCGCTTATGTGACGCCATGTATCGCGTGCGAGAAAGGAAGAGTAAATTAGAGCTCTTTTAGCGGTTATTTATAGAGCTTTTTTGTCATATTTTTTTGGCCCTAGCCTTAAACACATGTTTGAA
Source organism: Platygyra sinensis (assembly GCA_019787425.1). Taxonomy (NCBI): domain Eukaryota; kingdom Metazoa; phylum Cnidaria; class Anthozoa; order Scleractinia; family Merulinidae; genus Platygyra; species Platygyra sinensis. The sequence goes on from JAHPZR010037581.1 coordinate 6,335, forward strand.
CGGAGTTTAAAACTATTGCTACTTATACCGAAGTGATTTAACGCCTTTCAAGTGCTGCAGTGATTTCGTCTCTGCTTAGGGTTACTTGCGTCATTTTTGGACGCGCGACTAATGCTGACGTTTGACAGACAGTGGTAGCGCGCGCTATCGAGTCTAAACTCTAGGCACAGGCAGACCACTCTATGTGTTCGTGGTTTAATATGGAGAATCTATGAGAGTTATGAATAAAGCTCTGAAAATTGCACATTTAAATCACATCTCGGTCTGAATATCCCAATAAAGTTAAACGAAACCTTAATCGCCTAATGTATGGTGTTTTTTCGCCTTCCTGGGCCGTCTAAAGCGTCTTACAGCGAAATTACTTTTGGCCGGTTACGGTTAGACACAAGAAGGAGACAAGGCTTGCAACTTCGCGGCCGTCAGCCGCGACCTCTTCCACTTCAAATTGGAATTAACGCAAAAATATTGAAAATCTCACCTGAATGGCGACGGATCTTGATAGATGAGTTTTTTCTCTATCTCTTCGCCGAATTCAGCTTCATCCCTCCAACAGTTTCCGAGAAAATCGATACTGAAGTCACAAATACAGCTTTCTCAATATGATCGGTGCCAAACTCAGCGACCAAAGGAATTCAAGGAGTGCAGGCCGTTTCAAATCTACGAATCAGCCAATCAGCCACGAACACATAGAGTGGTCTGCCTGTGCTCTAGGGAGCCACCTTAAATTTATTTTCGCAGTGTAAAGTTTCACTATGTGAAAGAAACACATGATGTTAGTAGCCTTTTGGTGAACGTTGGTGAAAATTGTTGTAGTATCTCAGCACAAAAGACAACGAAACAATTCTTTTTCGCGATTTGTTCACAATCTGAAAACACCGACTCGGACTTGAAAGTGCACGCGCTGCACTATGCAAATGAACTACTCGTACGCGTCAGACTTGCCTTTCAAAAACTTTTGCAAACGAGCAGAAACAATAATAAGAAACTATCAAAAACAGGTTTTGGTTATGATTAAGCATTATTTGGCAAACTCGTAAATTATCTCGATATCGGAGTAAACAGTTTTCTTACAGAACTTTTCTCTACAAAACAAACACAAAAGCTTACGGGAATAACTAGCCGGCGAGCGGATTTTATTCATTCACAGCGCGAAATTAAAGAAATACTCGACCCTGAAAGACACACCTTTTCCATTAAATCAGAGCATAAAAGCGCATAGAAGAGCCCTGGTTCTTCTTCTCTGCCTTAATCCCTGCCATCTCTGTGAAAAATCGGCAAGAGAATCTCGCAACTCCACCATTTGATCACGCAACGTGACAACATTCACGCGAGAGCCCACGACACGTGCGTGGATCAGCGTGGATCAGCGCGGATATATGACGTCAGGATGGCGCAATTTGTTCTAAAAATAGAAAAATTGTCCCATATCATGGGTCCGCGCGCATCCTAAGACTTACGGTCTCCGTCCCTGATTATGGCTCCTGTATGGAAAGCCATAACTGTCTTATGTGTTTTTTTATCATTATTTTATGTGGTTTCTTCATTATGTGTTGTAGTTACTACATTAAGTTGTGTGGTTTCTTCATTATGTGTTGCAGTCACTTCATTACGTTTTGTGGTTTCTTCATTATGTCTTGTAATGCAGTCCTGACGTGATGTGTTTTCATCATGGCGTTTTGTGATAACTTCATTATGTGGTGTGGTTTTATCATGATGTATTGAGGTTGTTACGTTATTCTTTGTGCTCTTGTCATGATGTGATGTTGCTACGCTGTTATGTGGTCTGGTATCGTCGTTATGTGGTTTGATCTTTACGTGATGCGGTTTCGTCATTGTGTCTTCTTAGCCTCACTTCCGATACCAAGCTCTAGTACCCACTGTTACTCGCTATCACAAACTGGTTAGACCGGTTTTTAGATGGTCCCAGTTCCATCTCTTTCCCGGCGGTTGAAGACAACAAAATGGAGGAAACAGACATGCAATTCTGTTTGCGGCTAAATACAGGAATCGATACGACTTATCATTTGGACGAGTGAGCAAACGAGTCTTTTTCCTCTTTTAGCACGTCCCGCCTCGTTCGGAATACCGCGATTTGAAATCAGGAATTATTATATCAAATCATGAACGCATGATTTGAAATCAGGATTTATTATATCAAATCATGAACGCATGATTTGAAATCAGGATTTGTTATTTCAAATCATGAACGCATGATTTGAAATCAGGATTTATTATATCAAATCACAAACTTATGATTTGAAATCAGGATTTATTATTTCAAATCATAAATGCAAGATTTGATATCAGGACTCATTATATCAAATCATGAACGTATGATTTGAAATCAAGATTTATTATATCAAATCATAAACTTATGATTTGAAATCAGGATTTATTATATCAAATCATAAATGCAAGATTTGATATCAGGATTTATTATATCAAATCATGAACGTATGATTTGAAATCAAGATTTATTATATCAAATCATAAACTTATGATATCATATCACAAAACTTTATTTAGTAAATAACGAAAAAAGTTATAAAATTGAGCTAAATCATTTTTTTTTACAAACGGCGCCCCATATGTTCAAGGAGGTGAGAAGCAAGATGACCTCTTTGAAGTTCTTTTGAAACTGAAAACTGACAAGGAGCCTTTTGTTCGAAAAGTAAGTGTTGAGAAGGAGAATACAACAACAGTCATCGCCTCGGATGATCAGTTGAACGATTTGATGAAGTTCAGCACATCGGAAATTGACTTTTGCACTGTGCAAATTGATCCCACTTTCCGGCTAGAACCGTACGAATGTACCACAGGCAGACCACTTTATGTGTTCGTGGTTTAATATAAAGAATCTATGAGAGTTATGAATAAAGCTCTGAAAATTGCACATTTAAATCACATCTCGGTCTGAATATCCCAATAAAGTTAAATGAAACCATAATCGACTCATATATGGTGTTTTTTTCGCCTTCCTGGGCCGTCTAAAGTGTCTTACAGCGAATTTACTTTTGGCCGGTTAGGGTTAGGCACAAGAAGGAGACAAGGCTTGCAACTTCGCGGCCGTCAGCCGCGACCTCTTCCACTTCAAATTGGAATTAACGCAAAAATATTGAAAATCTCACCTGAATGGCGACGGATCTTGATAGATGAGTTTTTTCTCTATCTCTTCGCCGAATTCAGCTTCATCCCTCCAACAGTTTCCGAGAAAATCGATACTGAAGTCACAAATACAGCTTTCTCAATATGATCGGTGCCAAACTCAGCGACCAAAGGAATTCAAGGAGTGCAGGCCGTTTCAAATCTACGAATCAGCCAATCAGCCACGAACACATAGAGTGGTCTGCCTGCCTGCAGGCTATTTCAAATCTACCAATCAGCGCTTGGCTTTCTGCAGTTTTTTGGCTTCCCGCGGGAAAACCGTGGGAAGCCAAGCGCTGATTCGCAGATTTGAAACGGCCTGCATTCCTTGAATTCCTTTGGTCGCTGAGTTTGGCACCGATCATATTGAGAAAGCCCTATTTGTGACTTCAGCGTCGATTTTCTCGGAAACTGTTGGAGGGATGAAGCTGAAATTCGGCGAAGAGATAGAGAAAAAACTCATCTATCAAGATCCGTCGTCATTCAGGTGAGATTTTCAGTATTTTTGCGTTAATTCCAATTTGAAGTGGAAGAGGTCGCGGCTGACGGCCGCGAAGTTGCAAGCCTTGTCTCCTTCTTGTGTCTAACCGTAACCGGCCAAAAGTAATTTCGCTGTAAGACACTTTAGACGGCCCAGGAAGGCGAAAAAACACCATATATGAGCCGATTGTGGTTTCAATTAACTTTATTGGGATATTCAGGCCGAGATGTGATTTACATGTGCAATTTTCAGAGCTTTATTCATAACTCTCATAGATTCTCTATATTAAACCACGAACCAGGCCCGTAGGGTGGATTCTGTTGAGGGGGGTTCTTTTATGTTTTGGGAGGTATTTTTTAGCGCCAGAGGCGCTAACACGTGCGCCGAAGGCGCGAGCCTCTAGGTCTGGGGGCATGCCCCCCCATGAAATTTTGTAAATTTAGGTTCTCTCAAGTGCCATTTCCAGCATTTTGACATCATTTCTGAGGTGGGATGCATTTTCCTTCAATATTAGCTCTTCGGAAAGTAATTTTCATTCTAAAAAAAAATCTGAAACGTTCAGAAATGAGTGTGTGCATTTAGACAGTTTTCAAAACACAAATATTAAAATTACATGCAGGGTGGATGAGTGGACAAGAAATTGAAAGAATGATGAATTATCTGACATGTTATACAATTATGTATTTTAGAAACAACTACTGAACATGTTCCATGTCTTAGCAAGTACAGAATATCTGTTTGTTCCCGGGGGTAATTCTATAACTTTCAGAAATTGTAGTTAGGATAAGTTCCGACAGTGTGGGTCAGTTTGGACCCTAACGGCTTTACCTACCTATTCGGAAAATGAGAACTGCTTTTAGACTTATAAAATTTTTCTTGCATCATCCTCCATGTTTACCCGCGCACGAGGTGTAACAGAACCTTCCCGGCATGCATTTCGATCACGTTCGGCAAGACAAGCCAAGACAAGACAAGTTAAGTCAAGACAAGGCAAGACAAGACTCCTTAAATCACAATAATATTTAACTAAATACAGAGCGTGTTTTTTTCCTTTTTTATTCCAACATGATAATGGCCAACAAGAAGCGATCGATTGAAACATAGATCTGTGATCCAGGTTGCGTTGATTTTACTTCAAATCGGCATGATTTGTAGTGTTTTAAACTTCTGGGATCAGGGGCCATGCAGATGTAAGTAGACCTGTACGTTGCACAGAAGGGTTAATCTGTTAATCTGTCAGCCCTACATTTTTAAGCTTATACGTTGCAGGCAGTTAAAATGAAATAGAGATCCTTGCTGCGACACTTTAAAGTGAAATCAACGTTTTAACCTATTTAATTAAGCCCGAAATCGCCGTTTTGAGTTTACGTGCTGGGTGAAATGAACAGCTTGCTCGTTTTGAAGTGAAATCAACATCCTTGCCGTCATGCCTTAACGTGAAAAAAGTTAACATTTGGCTGTAATTTGAGTGAAATTAACGTCTTTGCGGTGGCGTGATAACGTGAAATCGCAATTTTAACGGTTTTAAAAACCTGAAACCAACATATTTTAAGGTTACATCTTGATTGTTTTCCTTGGCCTAACACTGCGCTAACCCTAACGCGTCCTGACCTTAACTCTAAACTAACAACGAAGCGCTAGCACTAACCCTCACCCTTCAACGCTAACCCTAGTTTCAAGCGATAACACTAAACGTTAACTCTAAGCCTAACCTTGTTCCGTAAGCCTAGTTTCAAGCGGTAACCCGAAACTTTAACTCTAAGCCTAACCTTGTTCCGTAACCCTAGTTTCAAGCGATAACCCCAACCCTAAGTCTAATAAAACTGGGAACTCTTAACCCTAAGGGTTTAAGTCCTTGAGGTGGCGTGATAATGTGAAATCCCTTAAGTCTTTGTAAATGACTTGATATCAACATTGTCTAGCTTGCGCACTGCATGAAATTAACATTTGGCTGTAATTTGAGTGAAATCAACGTCTCTTTCGGTCGCACGTTAACGTGAAATAAAAGTTTTAACGGTTTTAGCCTGACATCATCATTTTTTAAGGTTACACGTTGCAAAAGATCAATATTTTGCTGGATTTTAAGTGAAATTACCGTCTTTGCGGTCACGTGCTGACGTGACAACAAATACAGGGTTTTTTGCATACGTAATATCTCGAAAACAAAACAAACTTCAGCGAAAAAACACGCAGAACATTGTCTAACGCACCTAAACAAAACTGCATGCGAAATTTAGAGCGTTTTTGATAAAGTTCATTTTTGAGTAAAAAACCTAACGCCCTTTTTTCACCGAAGCCTTCAATTACTAGCTACAGGCCAACATAGCACCAATGCCTCATTGACTTTCCACACACAGAAGTAATCAGTTTGAATTGTTTTTCTGTAATATGCCCATACACTGTTACTGTAAAGCAGGCTTTGAACACCAGAGCCTGGATGGATAACATTCTCTGGTGGACAAGTCAATAACCAGTTTTTAAAATGCACTGCTAGTGAAAAAAGTTGTCAAGGTTTTCGTATTTTCCTGTGCTTGGCTAAGCAGATTGTGATCTATATTTGCTAGTGAGATGTTGTAATACAGCAATCTTTCCTTATCTGACCATACAGTTACAACCCGTAGATACCTTTTAGCAACTATTATAATTTGCAGTCTGTTCACTTTGAATAGTGACTTATCCACTGGATAAAGTTATCCAGCGTTTCATTACTTGGGCCACATCTGCCACAAAAGACAAAAGCTGCTGATAAATGGATTAAACTGTAACCAAGAATCCAAATAATTGCAACACACTGTACGCCTGAGAACCGGACACAATTGAACCATTTCTTTTTGTGGTAACAACCAGTCCACCTAGCTTTTTGCAAGAAATAGGAGATGGGCAAAAAGCTAAAGCATTACCAGAATGTTGAATAATAATTATTAGTGCACTGAAAAAAAATTACTCCCAGAAGAGATCTCTATTAATTTGAAATTGCCTTAACAATGATTAAAAATTAAGTGAATCAAATCTTTAAACAATAATCAACTAACACTATAAAATAATGATAACAATAACAACAACAATAGTAACGACAAGGATAATGGCAATAACAATAGTGATAGTGATAGTTATAGTTATAGTTATAGCTATAGCTATAGCAATAGCAATAGCAATAGCAATAGCAATAGCAATAGCAATAGTAATGATAATAGTAATAGTAATAGTTACTGTAATAGTAATAGTAACAGTAACAGTAAAAGTAACAGTAACAGTAACAGTAACAGTAACATTAACAGTAACAGTAACAGTAACAATAACAGTAACAGTTACAGTAACAGTAAAAGTAAAAGCAACAGTAACAGTAATAGTAATAGTAATCAGAGCAATAGCAATAGCAATAGTAATAGTAATGATATTAATAAGAACAGTGCCTTTATTAGTAGTACTTCCACGGTGTGGCACTTGGACTACTAATAACTATCTAACTAAATTATTAAGCTATAAAATGTGTTTACCTGGCTACATAATTAAAAATGAAATCACAAGTACATACTAACAACTACCCAAATTACCTAATATCAAAATTTTCAAACTAAAAATATCAATAGTTTAAAACCATCACTAAAAATATATATATTCACATAACTGTGAGTTATACTTCTATATAAAATTAAATATGCATATATGTAATTATGAGTTATACAACATATTCTCTTGTGCTAGGTAATTTCTGGTATTACAAGAAAACTGTACATAGTCTCTACAGTTCCTTGTCTTGGCAGGTAGACTGTTGAATACATTGGCTTCCTGGTCTTGATCTGGTACAATGCCAAGGAGAGGCATTGTGCCAGGATAAAACATTCTATTCTCTTCATTAATTTTGTAGTGATTGATAATGGTACAAGGGAATGGTACTTGAGATGCAATTTCAAGAATGTTTAATCCCAATGTTACTATTGGGTAATACATAAGGGCTAAGGGGGTAGGGCTGATGATGTGCTTACTCTTGAAGGGCTTCAGATGTTGAGATTTGCTACTGTTGGTAACTACTGTACATTAGTGTGAATGGGGAAATATATCCATGCCGAAGTAATCAACATGCATATCTTGGGAACTTTCTTTGAACAAAGAGTTTTTGAGGCAGACTACATTAGCAACTGTTCAGACAATGTTAAAGGTCCATCCCTCCTTTTCTCTCATGATATTGGTGAACTCAGGCTTCTGCCAGCTCATTGTATGACTGGTAGGTGCAAGGTACTTCAAGCAAAGGGCCACACGTGTGTGCGATTGGTCTCCTTGCTAATCCATCGACAAGGTAGAAAGCAACAGATATCTTCTGATCTTTCAGTAGGACATCACTTCCGGTAACAAATTTAAGAAAGCCCTTCAGGGAGGAACGATCTAGGGACTTGATGAACTGCTTCAGGAACTCAAAGCTTTGCTTTTCTGATTCGTTATTCGCCTTGAGTTGAAGTGCCTTAATAACCTTCTTGGCGTTTGGGCTCAAATCCAAAAAGAGTTCCTTGATGCTCTTGACACTACAAAAATGTAGGTCTGACTTTAAAGAATTAATAATTGGGGACCAGCACTGTGCTACATATCTTGGCTTTTGGATTATCTCGTGATGTGCCAACTCCATAAGTAGACCTTGATATGATCTTTGTTAGGCAGCTTGAAACATTTGTAACTGGATAGCAGTTCTAGGAGGTCATCATCCTGGCAGTCCAAGTCACCTGATAAGCACTTTGTCAACACTTCCCTGTCATCAGTTGTAACATAATACATGAATGAGGTAAGGAGGTCTTCCTTGCCGATAGACTCTTCCCCATAAATGCAGGAGCCCAGGAAAACTGGTGATAAGCAAATTGGTACATATCCAGCAAAGCGATAGCCATACACCAAGACACGGCAAATGGCTTCCCACTTAGTCTTCTGGTGATCGTGTCTTATACATGGCACCTTCTCAACGTCACCTATAGTAAGGGATGCAAAGATTCCTTGCCAAAATGTGGCAAGAATATCTCGTTGGACACCAGATCCAACACCCTCCTCTTGTCTACCATGGTTGTCAATGACTCTCCAGTCAAGCTCTTGTTGCAGTACAGTTGTGTCAGCAAATACCTTTATTAGGTCTTCTTTGATCAGGGAACGATGGACATTTACAATTCGACATATTGCAGAAGGAAAAAAAGGGAACACGAGTCTGCATTAAAGTATTGCAGTATTGATATAGATAGTAGTTTTGCTGGTACAACAAAAACAAGACAGGCTACTTGTAACGGATAGGCTACTGAGCATTGTCCTTGATTGTGGTAATCAATGAAACATACATGTATGCAACATTCCAAACGAATAGAGAAAATAGATTTCCACCCAATAGAAAAAGGTGCACTTTTGAGGTAATAAGAAACAACTATCAAATGTTCTCGCCTAGAGCTTATGCACGCACCACCAGTTTTTACCACAGCCGCAGGTGTGCATTATTTTCCTACAACTAGCCATCGTCTATTTGGTTTGGTGTACATTTGAGAATATAAAAAGTTGTCTGGTTGTTTACCAGAAATGCTTGTCTGCTGATGAGACAGCACGAGCCAGCCATGAATAATGTTTTTGAATGAATTATGAGTTTATGGCAGAAAAGAGAGTTATTGATACCAGGTGCCTCTGAATGATCAGTCTGGGCATCCAGCTCCTGATTTACTTCCTCAACCTATTAAAGATGCACATGCAAAGATAAAGTACCAGTTAAAACCACTTTTGCATAGATGGATATTCAGTAATATGTGCTTGAACAAATGATAGTATACTGAAGTCCCGGGACTGAAGTTCAGTTTTGAAAATTCACAACTAAGTAGTTTTACTCCAAAAGACTAATAATCAAAATTGCTCATAAGTACAACTCTAAGTACCACTATACATGTAGACCTTCGCTTTGAAATTGTCAGACTGCGTTCGCTGTATGTCGTAGACAAAAAATGTCTGTTTGGGGCAGCAGGTCATGGAAGTGAGTGTCACAAAAGTGATACATTATCCAAAATAGGGCTCTTACCATAAAATCTCTAGACAATCCTTGCGATTCCAGCAAGAGCGGTAGATGCACTTGTCGGTACTGCATCCCAGGACCCTAAAGCAACAACCAAACAAGAATTTTAGCATACCGGACGCTTTTTTGACACCTACTAGCAGAAGGGTGACCAATAAACAAATGAAATAAAAAAATCAGCGGTTGTGTGAGAAAAATACTCTTGTTCTATTACTTTTCATGAAGTCTTCATGCTGCTTTCAGAACTCCACATGGCATGACCTATTTTTCAAAGTGCACGTACTTACAGAAAACCTATCTCCAGAACCACACGCCTCTCTACCAAAAGAAAAGTTTGTGTAACTGAGTTTAATAGGTAACTTGCTTTATTAACAAAATCATTCTCATGGAAGGCATTCAAGAGTACATACGCATCAACAAATGTGCCACAAGTTTGTTTTGGCCAGAAAATTGTTTTCTTTAAAAATTAATGAGATTATCCCGTTGACCGATCTTTCTAGCCTTGTTTAAAATAGCCGCGTGTAAATTGTAGCGAGAGCATAGAATTGACCCTTGCCTCGCTGCGCTTTTAAGGGAACGTTTGCTACCCAGGCTAACGTTTAGATGCAAGAAACGTGTTTTATTTTGTTCATGGGATGCTCAAGTTTAGATAAAATTTCCAATTACTATTGTTAGGAGCACTGCTTTCCCAAGTAACTGGGCTAAAACAGATTGAAGTAACCGGCAAAAGTTACGCTTGAATAACTAGCAAGACAGAAAGCAGTACTCATAAGAATATAGTTTCTTTGAATGCCTTTAAACCGCATAGGTTTATGCATGGCTATGAAACGATCTTGCTAAACAGGTGCACACCATTAATTAATTAACGTACTAAGAGTTTAATTGATGTTTGAAATATAATAATAACAAGCTTTCATATTATGCGTCACACAGGCATTCACAATAGACCTCTTTAGCTTGGGCGGTTTGTTTTCCCAATGTAGACCACGTGATGATACTCTTGAGAATTCTTGCTTTCAAATTTTTAAATAGTCGCGTGTATATGAATGAATAATTTTAAGATGGACAAAAGAAAAATTCTCCAGAGAATACCACGTGTTTTACAATGGGAAAACAAACCGCCCAAGCTAAAGAGGTCTATTAGTATTCACGGATTTGGAATGACATGCTTTCTGCCTCATGAAGGGATGAAGGGTTAAATTAACATAACACGGAAATTTGTTCAATCAAAGTATAGATGTTAAGACTCAACTGTTTATTTATACTTACGGTATCAACTCATCAGACAGCAGTTGCTCTGGGGAAGCACTTTCCACCGGTGGCAGCAAATCAAGTAATGGAAGTGTGTCATCATTGTTTTCCTGTGTAGTACCAAAGCCTTTAAAATCAATGTCATCATCATCCAAGCTTGGAGTAGATTCACTTGCTGACATGTTTAAAGTGGATTTCAAAAACTTATTAATAATTCATAAGCCCATTGACTTATCAAGTTGTTGATAATACATCACGTGCAGTG